>QDEB01114485.1:0-18841 GCA_004193795.1 Asbolus verrucosus | reverse complement strand
CTGCGCGTTTATACAATGATTTTCAAAAGTTATCTGTTTCATGTTTGTTAAACCGAGAAATAAATATCAACGTTAACTTTGCAAATGTATTGTGGGTTGCATTTGGATTTTGTTAGACTCATTATCACTCGTGAATAACGCTGTAATAAGGATGGATAAACTATGAATCTTCAAAAAAACAAAATTTCAAAAATATAAAAAATGGAGTGACAAATTTCTAAAAGAACATCTTAAGCATCAATCAATTAGTTGATTTTGTTTTTATCCCAACAGATAATATTTTTAAAGATATTCGTTTTGACTGTCACATGATTTAGGATGCTGTAAAAATGGGAAAATTGGAGATAAAGAACAGTTTACATTTTATCAACTATTATACTGTTGGAAGCTTTCCTCCAAACCTGAATGAACGACAAACTTTAGTGAGATATATCGTTTCGTTCCGAAGATATTAAGGGTGAAAAAAAAACACCACTGCCTTAAAACCAGTTACTCAATTAATTTTAATTTTTTGGTAAAAATTAGCACTTCTAAATCTTCATTTTGACTTATTACAAGATATGGGATGGATGCTAATTGAGATTTTGAAGTTAGGGGTAAACTGCATTTTATCAACTATTACACTGTTTATTGTCCACCTATGAACGTGAACGAACCGTGAAAACAGCAGTTTGATATATCTGTTTTCATTCCAAAGGCAGTGGGAGTGGGAAATTTTAAATTGAATCTGTACATACACAATTATAGACCATCGATCATTTCTTGTAAAAAGAAATCAAAGTATATTTTCTTTGCAAAAAAAGGACTAGTGTGTTAACAGAATCCTAATCCTAAATTCTAATAAAAACTTTGTTATCAATCTTTTAATTGCAAAACTCGAAATTTTGTTACAAAATAAATTAATATTATTTGTTAAGTTGAAATAACGGAAAACTTAAGCTTAACTGAATACTTTAGGTATTTGGGAGATGAAAATTCGAGGTGCATGTCCAGAGTAAGTCTGAAAGTTGCAGAATAATTTATTCTAAGGAAATATTCTAATGCTCATTCTAAGGGTATGGTGTCAGTGTCTTGCTTAATTACGACTGTATTTGTCTCATTCTTTTTTTAGTAAGATATATAGCCCTATCTTATTTTATTTTTACATTTTACTGCTACTCATTAATGAAACGTATAATAGGATTAAAAATACGACGATTAAAAGTAAAAATCTTGGTCCGATTATGATTTAATAAAAAGTTATAACAAAATTACAGTAAAAGTGAATATCCCCACACGTGTATTCCTGGCTATTAAAAGTGCATTAACACTCAAACACTTAAAAAAAAATAACACATTTGTTGTACATGTCTACAAATACAATAAAATTATAGTAGCTAACCAATAATAATCTTATATTTTTTTGTCAACCACTATCTAAAGGATACCAACATTTGTTAGTTTCAAGTATGTAAACTTGATTTCTATTGAAACTGTAAAATAATACTTCATTATTTCACACTTTTTGTAAAAAATGAAATATTATTTTATTTCAATGTTTTACGGGAATAAAAACCATTACTATTTTACACTTTCATTCAAATAACAACAAATCCACATTCTTCACATTTCTGCCACTAACTTTTTCATAAATTGATTTGCACTGCACTATTGCTGTCATTTTCAATAATTTTCTGATATCTGAATATGTGAAAAGCAAATGATAAATGATAAATGATTGGGGTATCACTCTTGATTTTTATCTGTCGTAGGTCCTCATGTCTTTTATTCACAAGAATTTACTTGGAAACATCAACTTTCTCTTCTATTATACACTCTCGTACAGAGTTTTAAAGAATTGGTTGATTCCTACCACTTAAA
The DNA here is from genome assembly GCA_004193795.1 of Asbolus verrucosus. Taxonomy (NCBI): domain Eukaryota; kingdom Metazoa; phylum Arthropoda; class Insecta; order Coleoptera; family Tenebrionidae; genus Asbolus; species Asbolus verrucosus. Next base: position 16,981 of record QDEB01114485.1, on the reverse strand, counting down.
CGGTTCACTTTCCATCTCTGTATTGGAGAAAAAAAGGGCGATGAGAAACATTTTTCGATGTGAGTTTATTTTCTATAACTTTTTACTGAATTGAATCCGCCATCCATTTTATCGGGAATCATAAAAGTTCGCTCTCTATTTGTTTTGGTATCAAGAATCTTGACAATTAGGAATGATCCTTTATCTTCTATGTCTTCAGTTGCCATTTTTTTCAATTTCAATTTTCAATTTTTTTCACGCTAACAAGCTCCTGATAACCCAATTAAAAATGTCACTTTCATCATGAGAAATGCTCCTCCGGTGCTTCTGATGTAAATTTGGCCTTATGCTTTTCGGCTTATAACTAACAGTCTGTATCTTCAAGAACGTTTTCAATTTTGGATATGTGCTTATGTCCACATTGTTCTTTACGGACAGATTATTTAGGATTGAATATTTTGATTAGAGACCAGAAGAATTCAAAATTTTTGCCTTTTGAGAAAAATATACTACAAGTCCCGATTCTGAAAATTCATTAGCCTTAACCTTAACTTTCACCAAGCGGTAAAAGATTGATATTGATTCTTGTAGAGATTTCGTGATTTTTCCGGAAAGTTTAAAGTAACAGCAGGTGCAACTTCTTCAGTTTCCATTGAAATATTGCTTTCGTCATTAAAATCATTTATTTTAATAATTGTAACAATGAAAGTATAACAAAAAAATCACAAAATTTCTTGCGTTATTCAATATGGCTTCTAGTTGTTTACTTGATACCATAGCAACAACCTTTAAATGCATAATTTCTAAATTTTCAATATAATGTTTACTTTTCACCAATTAAACTCTCAGAGAATGTAGTTGACAAAAAAATGATGTATGTGACTCATTTATAAAAGGTCTTTATTTTATTTGTGCCTTGCATTCGCTAGTGCGATTAATTCAGGCTACTTTTATAAACTCGTTACATAAATAACTATTACAATTTTATATATTCTGTAATAATTTTATTAAAAAGAAATGTAATAGCAAATGTAATAGCAAATGTAATATATGAAATTATAATTTTATTTGTATTTTATTTATCATCGCCTCAAAGATATACCTAAATGCATTATATTTTTAGACGTAAGAAAAACATGATACATTACAGGCGGTTGATTTCACGCACTTTGCTGAAAAAGTTATGTTTTTTTTATTTTTATTGAGCTTATTTTAATAGTAAATTACTTCTCTCAGACTTTAAAATATAATTTCGAAAAGTGTTTTAAATTTTCTGAAGTTATAGTTATTGACTATTCATCTTCACACTGTCTAATGAATTATAAATAAAAAAGTTTTAAAAGTTGTTTGTCACAAATTGCGGCTGAAAACAGTGAAACATGTTATTCTGTTTAACGCTTAAGTTATTCCTATACTATTGAAATGTTTTAATTTAACTTTAAGTTAAAAATTAGAATAAGTACATGCTTTTACAAAAATCATATGGTTTTGCCATTCTACAGAACGTTAAGTACTGTTAACACTACTGAAATGTAAAAAGTAACCCAGAATTTTGCTTCCCCTTCGAGGAGGTTTGGAAGAGAATAATTAACATTAATCGTACACTCTGTTAAAACTCACTGATCTCATGCAGGTTTTTCTGTAATTTTGATGTGCAAGAAAGAGACAAAAACAAATCGATAAAGAGCGTAAGAAATGATTTCTGTGGCTACTTCCGTTGTCAGAACTTGACCAAAATTAATTCTAAATTTTCGTATTCCGATGTTATAATCGAAAATTGTAACGAAGTTCAAAACAAAAATTATCCAGCGTAATTTAGTTCTATTTCAAAGAAAATTTTCTAACGTTTCAGTTAATTAATTTATCTTTACCCGGGAATCTGCACACATAATAGGATTATATTAAGTTCAAAATAAGCCAGCATACGTTTGTTAAAGTGTCGTTTGCTTTTAATCAGCGTCAAGCGTTACATGTTTCTGTGTGTCACGTAATTAGACTGGATTTCACACCAGTGAAATTAGTTTATTCCATGTTTTTAATTACGAACCGAGGTAACTTCTTAAGGTTTACAACTGGAACGTTCATCAATAATGCTTTTGTGGTGAGACTTGAATAATGAATAGATCTAGAAATCATAGTACGTGCTCAAATAGGATTTTGGAACAACTTCCCAATAAAAAATATTATTTTGTTTATTTGTTGTTTATGATCATAATTATCATGAGAGACGTATGCATGATATAGACACTCACTATAAGCAACAAAATATATATAGAACATTCGCTAATAACTTTAATAACAAGGTTTATTGATTTATGATTCTGTACTAACGAAGTTCGCGGTGTATTATTTACTATACATATCCTGATATTAACATGTTGATATATCAAATTGAATTTACGTGTGATTTAATAGGTGGATATTGAAATGAAATTGCTATTTTTTATGCAGTTGATAAATATCAAAAGATGTAAGATTTTTCAAACAATCGTTTATTTATTCAGGCTTTAATTATGATTGCTGCTAAGTCTTTAATAATCTATACGTCGCAATCACTTCGTGAAATTAACGAAAAAACTAGAATTTCCTGAAATACCTAATATTTATTATTCGCTGGATGAACTGTCAACTTTTTTCGTGATACGATTTCACTAAGTGGCCGCGACACTGCAGCTTATGATATGACACTTTTTCCATCGTAGTAGAAGTATTTATTATGTTTTAGGTAGATATTCAATAAATAACTTTTTAATTTTTTCCAAGGCATATTTCTGAATTTGTTTCCATTAGTGTCCGGCACCGGACGACATTCTTCAAATTTTTTTTTATCTACTAATAAAAATCAGTGGTATATTCAAGTGTCTGAAAAGCATATTCGATAAATACCAAAGCTTACCCTTAATCTCATTCAAAAAAATGTGATGTTATCTTGACGTAATCGGGTTATATTTTAATTATATATCTGACAAAGAGCAACACCTTCCTCGACCTGTTCATCAGTTTGTCTCCATTTGATAACATTCTGTAGTCCCACATTATCTCAATATATATAATAACAATATAACGCAAAGAACACTTTGATTATATTTATTAAAAACAAATATTTTTTTTCACTCACTAACTAGAAAATGTGATTTTGCACCCTTATTTTAGGAAACGAAGAAACACATTGCTTGCCGATGGGATATAAAGTACTTTAACTCTCGTATTTTTTTGCCAAAAAAATAATTATAAACATTGCATTACATTTATTTATTGTTTATTTATTTATATTAAAAATATAGTTGTTCGCACTTTATACTGTTACACTAGGACCAGATAGAGGACTAGAGGAAACTGACAAATTTAATACATTACTTGAAGAAACTTGATAATTTTCGTAACTTCCTGCAGATTCATCAATTCATCGTTGCCTCAATTGCGTCATTTAAAATGTAGGGTAGAGTAGTTTCTAAATCATCTGAATCAGTTTCGTCGTTATTTCTTCGCATTTTCTTTGAAACTGCACACTTATTAATGCAGTATAGTTATTTACCCAACGTATTCGGGAAATTAATTTTCCCGCATAAGCATTTAGTGCGAATGCGGGAAAATTTTTCCCGAAAAAGTTAGGTACAAGGTTTTTTGTAACGAATAACTCAAAATTATTTTAAAATAAATAATTTGATATTATTAGTATTTTACTATTTACTGAGTGGTAGCACTGCTCGCATCTGGCATTGCGTTGTTACTACGTTGCTATGGTCTCAAATTTGGAAAATTATACCAACATTTTGTAATTTTCTCATATAATTTTTGTAAAAAAGGAGCGATTCCGAAGAATCTTTGACACCACCTGGAATCAAGGAAGCAGCAAAGGAAGCAACATTGAGTTTGCTTCCTCATTTCCTGATTTATTATGTAAGCATCGTTAGGATTTCACTCTTAGATTCTGCTGTAATTTTCTGCTAAAAAGTATGCGTATTTTCTCACCTCGCTGCGTGTGGTGCATTAAACTTCACCCGCGGGAGGAAATGATGCACTTTGCTCCCTTGGTGTCTAAATAATTAATTTAAAAAAATTAATTGAAAAAAATTGTAGTANNATATCTCAAAAGCTAATTGAGATATTGTTTACGCCTTTTTTCTCCCATCTGCAAATTTGTAGTTAGGCCATTTCAAAATTTCAAATCAATTTTTTTATTATCTCGGTAGTGACAACTTTGTAAACTTGACGAAAATTTTTCGCACTGTTTTAGATTTATTCATAATATTAGTTCACTTGCTTGGGGAGATGACCTTGACACATTAGAATTAAAAAAAAAAATGAAAAAACATCTCAACCAGTTTTTGAGAAATTTAGTGGCATGTAATGTTGGATACGTACCCAGTTAAATTTAATCTTATAACATTTTATAGCAAAATGTCTCAATGTTCATTAAAGACATACATTTATACATACATGCATTTTAAAAAACGCCTATAAGAAAAACATTCGAATTCGAGCTGTAACAACACTTGAATGGAAATCAAACGGCATCTCATTTCAAATCTGTAAAGTAATTTTAGCCATGTAAGTCAAGTTGTGCTATTGAGATCGGTGGGGTTGCTTTTTTTTAATTCGAATGTAATAAAGGCGACTCTCAATGAATCAAAACCCATTAAAATTTGAAACAGTGGCATACAAAACTTTTTCTAGTAGAGCGCGTTATGTATTCTTTGATGAAAAATTTTCAGATGGGTTGATTATTGTCTACAAACTACTATTGTTATTACTGGGGCGTATGTAGACGGTGAAATTGAAAGTTAGTCGATGAAAATGAAGTTAAAAAAAAAAACATGTTGTTCTCTTCAATAATTTTTAGTGGCAGATTTTTATCGTTGCCTTACTAAACAACTAACTCAAACAATTTCCAAATAAAACACCAATAAGCCTGGAAGTTGAATTCTTTAAAATCGATGAATCTTTGAAATCGGCGTATCTCTGGAATTGCTAATAAATATAGGTACAGAATCTGCATTCAATTTTAGTGTATTACCTGCATTTTAATTTCATTTAACTGACCAATAGAATAGCAGCAAGTATAGTAGCCATCAGATTGTCTGCGAATCGAAAAGATAAGGCTGAGTTTCATCTTGAATTGATATTGTATTACCCTTATGGGTAATTAATGAATCAAATTAAATTAATCAAATTTGTCTCCCATGCGCTAGCAATAAAGTTTTAAATTAATTTGTTCAGGTTACTGCCCTTTTCTAAAAAAAAGTGCCATTAAATTTAATCACATTCATTGATTAATGCAATAAGTAATCTAAGTTTTAATTAATTTCGACACTCTTTTGTAAAAAAATTTAGTAATGAGATTTATCTATTTATGGACCCCAGTAAGTGGGCAGAATTTAACATTATGTAGAATAGAAACTGTATAGGAATAGTCATATTTCATTATTGCGAAGTTTATTCTTCATACATCATTGTTTTGATCGTGATTAATTGAAGTAAATTAGACTTGTCATCAAGTTGAATGCATGATAATGATTTGATTACAAAGTTAGCAAAAGTAATCCTAATAAATTAAATAACATTTCAGAATGATTTAATCTAAAAATGATGTTTCAACTATAATAGAATCTTTTAAGTCAGCTTTCTTAATATTTGGAAACTTGCTTTTATGCACCTGCAGTTCATTCGAGTTNNTTATTCGTATTTAACTTTTGACTCCATTCAAGTACGGATATTTGAAATAAACGAGTTTTTCAAAATGTTTTTTTCAAAACAATTGACTAGACTGTAATAAATAGCAAAAAACTAAAAAGTAAAAAAATAATATAATAGTAATAAAATTAAAATAAGTTGGTTACGAAATACTCCCACATGCATTTGTTTCAATTTTCAGAATATTCTTAAATACCGTGGGATCAAAAAAAAAGAATCAAAGCAAGCCATGAATTGAGTTGTTATATTGGTAACTTGCAAAATAGTCAGCAATAACATTTTATAGCTTATCAAGATAAATTACTCTAAAACTGACAATAAAATTTCACATTTTTAAAAAACCAGTATTTATTAGAATAACTTTTTAAAATATGGCGCGTTTACATATGATACGCGCAGTTGCAGTATTATGACGGTTAGAATTATGTATTTAACCTCAAAAAACTTTATTATTAGAAATATGTCAATTTTGTAGGTTTGCCAATCTAACANNTTTTCGATCGCACGGTATTTTGTAGTAATAAATACAATCCGCTATCTATAATTCAAAGACTGTGGATGTCGAAAGAAACATTTGAAGTTTACAAGATTCTGTTTGCACTTTTACATAAAAAAATGTAACGCGAAAATCCATTTAAATGAATCACGTATTTTGAACATATTTATTTGATCCTAACTGATTTACAATAAATTTGTTTGATTTATATTACTGTTTGTACAAACTGTTTGTACTGTTTGTACATTTTAACAATTTTTATATCGACATAAATACATAAGAAAAAAATTTCTTATGTAAATGCTGTTTGGCACCATAAATATCTATAAATCTATAAATCTATCCTAAATATCTATAAATCTACACAGAATTACAGAAAACGGTCACAAAAATGTCAAACGATCTTACAGCTTTAAATATAATATGCAATTAAAATGTAGTTTGCCGTTTGAAAATAGTAACTTCCTCTTTTAAGAAATAGAACTGATTTATATTTATAAAACCATAAAGGGCAAAGAATCGTATAATATAAAAAAAAATATTGATAACATTTACATTCGCAGAAATATATACTAACTCACTATGAATTTGGTTAATTCTTGCTGAAAATATTTTCTTTGTTTTTTTTTTGTTGATAACCTATAAATTCCAATAAATAATAGGAATATTAAATGGATCTGTGAGTTTTGTAAGTTATTTATCAAAAAAAGTACAATAATTAAAATTTCAAGTAGACAACTTTCCTAAAGAATTATAATATTTGTAGAATGCAATTTTTCTTTACTCTAAAAATAATGAGCATAACAAACAATTCTGTAATCAATAAAACGACAGTGATCTGATTTTAAATTAGAATGAAATGTATCCTTGGTTCGTACATTTCAAGCTGGTTTACTTATTACTCGTTTTTTGTAACCGTTCTTGTTACAAAGAGTTTACTTCACACCTACATGGCGAATGCTGTTGTAAATGAAACAATGTATTAGAGAAAATAACAAAATTGTACTCCCAGGCATCATTTTAACGTGGATAAAAGGAAAATTCATGAGATTCGTAAAAACGACTTTGAAATTAATGACAGCAGACTACTTTTAAATAAAATAACCAAAGAATTCCGTTTTCCGTGCTGAAATTTAAATTAAATGAAATAAGTTTTTTTCTTTCCACATTTATTCAAGTGTTACATATTAGATACTTTTTCAGAGAATACCTAATTTTAAATATTTTCCTGATTTTTCTACTTGCGCTGATAATTCCACTCATGCGTTTTAGGCCAATAAAATTCAATTACAACTGAATGACGTGAATGTCGTTATGTGTAATTTTTCTCCTTTATTAAATGAAGGGAAAAAATTATCGATAACGTTCATTGCACTCCTTATATTATAAATGAAAATCTCATCGCTTTTAAACACATTTTTTACAAGTATTTCTCTTTCTGTTAAAACGACCTGTATTGGAAAGAAAAACGCTTGTTACAAATACTCGGCAATAACTCCAAAATCACTTCAAAAGTTATATTTTGAAGTACTAAAGATAAGCATCCGAATTTATTATCGTCTAGCTCTATTATCATAAAATCTATAATTTTTCGTTGTATTTTAGCTTTAATAATGGTAGTTTTTTTTTAAATGAATTCACCATTTATGGAATAGACCTGTTTCGTGTAAGTTAGAAGCCTCATGAAACAAAAGATTTGTTAACTTCCATGAAATAGGCCCAGTTGTAATGTAAGTTTCACAAATTGTAAATACCTGTTATCTCGAAGATATTTCATAATTATATATCAGTACTTTAGAAGACAATAAAATACGAGAAAATAAGAGGAGTGTAAAAGTGTTACGGTCCCTCAAAAGAGGCAGTTCGAATATTTATCCCATAATCATTTGATTCTGAAACGTCGTGAACAACAACAACGAAATTTTGGTATTTTGTTTTTCTAATGTAAATACTTATTTTGACAAATTATGTTATGTTACGTTACTTCAAAGGGGTGGTTTTAGTGGATAGGGGGCAGCCTTTTATTTTTTTGAGCACAATTTATTTTTTGATGCAGTGTATCATGACCCACATGAAATCATTTCTATTAGTCAAAGAATTACTCTCAAAACAAATTTGCTTCTTTATGTCAAACAAACATTTACTTCTCCAGATATTTTAAAAAATTATGTAAATAATTTTTTTCAAAATAACTTTCATTTTTCAAATGGCAACTCCCTAGTACACTTATTTATGTAAAAGTGCATTTCTTTGCGATTGTAATGATAATTTCAATATGATTTCAATATTCGTGAAAAAATAAGTGAAAATACATTCTAGATCAAAATATAAAAAAATAAATTTTACTAAAAAAAAATTGAAACAAAAAATATAGAAAAAGTGACGCTAATATATTCTAAATTTTGTGAGATTTCTAAAATATAAAAATATAGGAGGTATCATGATATTTGAAAAATTAAAATTAATGTCACTTCCGGAGAAACTAAAAGTGAAACCAAATAATGAAGCCTGATATTTACCAGACTTTACATACAGGTATATACTTTACATACAGATACCTTATACTTATGGAAATAATCGAATATGACAAAACAAGAAAGATCTCTTATTTAATTTACCAATAATAGCAAGAATTCCTTATTCCACACAAATCCCCCACTTTCCTCTACACTTTGTTTCAAATTGAAAACAGCGAAAAGCAAACATGAAGAAGTTTACAAATATCTTTTTTTAAATATTTATTTTTGATCTCTATTTATAAAACACTTTCCAACAAAATAACTTCATAATTTCGTCTGATTAAATGTCTACAACAAAGTTAACGATCGATCTGTTAACGTCATTTGCGAAACATAATTTTGACAACTCAAACAAACATCTTCCCCTGCTGTTTACCACCGTCGACAAGTCGGCAATCTGTTCAAGTGTATTATTAATTTACAAGACCGCGAACATACCGCAATCTGCATACATTATTTTGAACAGTATGAATACTAGGGCGCAACATGTGGCCTTTACGTGACACAATAATCACAAAATCGGAATCTAGGTAGAAATCCACTGAAGTTGAAAGAACCAAGCCTGCAGCCCTCATGTTCGCAGAATCGCGAAATAACTTTTCTTCGCATGATTTACCCAACGTTCCCTGGAATACATTCGCTCGAAAGTATACAGGAACACAAAATTAAATTTTTTTATATTTGTGTGAAGTTTGATAGACCTTTTTAATTAAAGTTTTGATTGTTCATTTTTTTCATTGTTCTAATATACACAGACACTTCATACTGCACGTGGTTTTTATTTAAAAAAACTCGATTGATGTAGCTTTTTCATTTCTTTCACTTATTTAGTAAATATATTTACATAGAACTTCCCACGTTCTCCCAAATCTTCACTTTGATTTTCATTTTCATTCGTTTCGAAGAAAGTTAAATGATAAAGTTACAAATCGAAGAAATTTTAATGCTTAACTACGAGGGCGATTTAGAATGTTATCTACGTAACTACCAAACAAAAGACGAACAATTACAATATTTTGCTGTCAAATAGGTGAACCAAGGTTTTTCTCCACTTCCATTACATGTCAAGATTTGGCAAATAATTATTGGTAAAAAAATGAATGATATGAAACTAGAGCACCGCATTGTATGGTCCTAAAGCGATACACAAAAAAATGATTACCCTGTAAGGATAATCCAAGTTATTTCAAAGCTAAATTCTGATATAAACAATTTCGGTGACGCAGAGATGATTCAAAGTCTAGTCGATCAATTGAGGTACGAATGGGAGAAGTTAAAGAAGTTGAAAATTTGGTGCTTACAAATTCGTTATTGTCAAAGAACTTTATCTTTGGGAAATTTTGCATGATAAAGGCTTCTCCACGTTGAATTTCCAGATTACTCACACCTAAACAGAAATTGTATGGAAAAGAAGTTCTGTAAGAAAATTTGACTTCTTTGGATGCTGATAGGGACCTTTCTGACTGGAGATGAGACTTGAGTATATCATTAGGACCCGCCTACCAAAATAAAATTCATGCAATGGGTTCACAAGGGATCACCTCTCCTCAAGAAAGACAAAACTGACATCTGGAAAAAATGATGGCAACCATTTTTTAGAATAATGAAGAGAAATTGCTGATTGTATATGCCAAGAGGGTCTAGAATCAATACAGAGGCAAGACAAAGCTTCAAATCGACATTCGAAAAAAAGTGTCCACATTGTCACAGACACGACACAAGAATCTGTTATCGTACGACAATTACAAGATCTATAAAGTGCATAAATCGTCATTCTCCTTGAAGCTCGAAAAAGTGTATCAATTTCAAGGGAAATTATGTTGAAAAATAAAATATTGCTCAAGTCTCTGCGTTTTCTTTCATAACTAGATAGATATCGTTCTAAATTACCCTCACGTTCATATAATGTAAGGGGCCAAGAATGTAATAACCAACTATAATCTTCAAAATTTGAATATTTTAGTACAATATGCCCGGCAGTACAAAAGGTCTTAAAGTAATACTCTCGTGTCAACTGAACTATGCAAAGTAAAATAAAAATAAACACTACTGAGCACTAAATTTGGAATTTCCGTCTAATTAATTAATCACGATAAAGTGATTTCTATCAATAAAATTTCCAGAGAATAATGGAAAGTTATTTCGTTAATAATAAGTTATTATAAATTTCAAATTCAGTCCACCTCATAAATGTCTGTTTCTCAGTCATAATTTTCATTAATAATTAAACGTGTCCACTTCATAAAATAATCAAAACAGTATTAGATTTGATGTTCCGATTGTTATGTGTGCATTAAAATTATTCCGGTTTTTTAGAAACAAACAAATTAGCAAACTACTGTCGAAACTTAAACTATAATTGTAATATTAGAAACGCGGCAAACGCCAGTAAATCTTGTTTCAATAGAATAAATCACATTATGATGTAAAACTGACTGCAAGTCCCTGCAATTTATAAACGGTGTTCAAAAATAAAACGGTCAAGTGACACGACTTTTTTCGTAACTTATGTTACAGCGCTTAAATCCTAACGAAACATAAAACGTCAAGATGCAACCGCTGTCAAATGTCAAAATTGACGAATAAAATAAGAAGCTACGAGATACGTTCGCCAAAACAAAATCCTGCATGAGGCAACTTGACCATTTTTTTTTAACACACTTTACAAACAATACAACTTGACTCACATAGTTGGAATTACCTATATAATTAAAACAAGATACAGCAGCTTCAAAAAAAGTACGTGGCACTTTTAATCATTAATGATCATTTTTTACAATTCATAGTAGTTGAACAAATTCATTACATTGTCACAATTCTGTGATCAGCAATCAAAGTGACATAAGTAAGACTTTTAGAGAAATAATTCAAATAGTCAATTTGAAGTCAAAATTAAGTACATATTTTGAGAAATTTGAATTGGAACTAAATTTAAAATCGTCATAAATTGATACATTTATGTGGGTCAATATAATGTAACTTAATATTCTTTTTAAAAATACAAAGGCGTTTGACTATCTTTTTGACTGCCGACCACAGAATTGCTTCTCTGATACAATCAATTAACGATTTTTTTATAAATTATTTATACCGAGTTTTATAATACCCACTGGTTTTTTTTTTGTAAATTGGTATATATGTCTCTAATCATTAACTGAAATCTACAAAGAGCTTCCACTTTGTTTGTATTGGAAGTAAGCAAAATATTTGGTTGGATTCATTATAAAAACAAATTTCCATTATATGGTAATTTAAATAAACATGATTAGACATTGTTTATAAAGGATCTAAAAGGTACGAAATAATCCCTCAACTAATAAAGGAAGAACACCGAAACAAAACTCAAAAACAAAAATTTTAACGATAAGCTTATTTTAATTATTACTTTATTCAGAGCCGGTGCTACAATCGCTTGTTATTTTATAAAATAGAGGATCTGTAAAATGATTTCTTTATTAAACTATTTAAATCGTAACATTTGATATTGAGGACAATAATAGTGACTGTAAATACTTGATTTGTTCAGCTGAATTCTGTGAGTAAAATTTATGTTATTTATACGTTATATTTAAGAAATTTAACAAAAAAAGTGGGTATCATTTTTGCCGTAGTTTCTTAATCTATCTTTTAAAACTAATGTGAATTCTTTTTTAGCCATCTATCTAGTTACATAAAAATTGATCAATCAGTAATCAGCTAATATATACATCATTTTATTCATAAATGATACATGCATAATACACATGGTGGCACGGAGGTGTTACCATTTACGGATATTACTACCAAGTAACCTTTATACGTTTGGAGACGGAAAATTGTCGAAGATAAACATCCGAGTTAATTAGCATCCAATCTCACCATTGTAACATTGATATGACAGATCCATTTGTTTGAAACCCAAACAAAAATCTACGTGGACATACTTTCAAATTGTACCATAAGAAATACAAGACTAAGTATTGTCAGAATTTCTTTCTGTTCATTTTCTCTTTTTCAATTTTTTTTTCTTTCTCGTTATCATATTCGCACTAGTACCCACTTTACTTTCCAAGAGCTTTATATCTGCTCTGTATCATTTAATAATAATAATAATAATAATAATAGTAATAACCTGGTTTTATATTTGGTGTTTTTCGAACTATATTATAACAATACTACCTTCTGTATATGAATAAATACTTTTTGTTAAGTTCTAACTTCTTTAAATTAGTTGTTAATGTTTTGGCAATCATACCGATGAAAGAAATAATAATCATTCGATATTATAATTGGCTTTCATGCTCCTTGCAAAATTCTAAGTATTTCGAAATTTTGGTGTTATGAGTTTTTCGTTTCATTATTGTGTGACATTGTTTTTTTATATTACTTGAATTTAGAATAGTGATATCAGTGATGAAACAGGACATTTCGTTTTTGTTTGTTGTTACTATGTCTGGCCTGTTAGCAGATAATCGATTATATGTTAAAAATGTATGATCCCAGTATAATTTATAATTGTGGTTTTCAAGTTTTCAGGTGTGCACTTGGGATAAGATTTCAAATAAATTGTACTTAATTGCTAGGTTAATATATATTATTTTAACTACACAATCGTATTGGTATTTGTAATCGCTGCTCGCTAAAACTGTACATACCGACATTATGTGCTGAATCGTTTCATTTTCAGTTTTATAGAGATGGCAATTATCATTTTGTTATACTAGGTCCTTTTATAATAATTTTTAATGTTAATTAATTCATATTGTATTGCAAAAATAAATCCCTCGTCTTAATTAATTAATTTTTGTTAATTCGTAATTTTTTTCTTCAAGAATAATTATTCACTTTGTTACATTATCTCAACTTCTATATTTTGGCGTTGAAGTTTTTATTTTTATGAAATCAGAAGAGAAACTTGGAATATTTTAAGGCATTAAACATTTACAATGCTTTTTCGGTGCACAAACGTATCACCTTCATTGTATAAAAATACTTTTCATTGTTACTTCAAAATAGTGTTTTGTGCGGAATCATTATACTGACATTTAACATGATACCGAAATCTGATTTTGAGCACGTCATCTGCCACATTTTATTCTACTCGGTCGTAGAAAGACCCGGTGTTCAGTGTTCACTTGTTGCTGTATCGATTGTTTCCCAAGCACCATTTTCCCTGTATATCCAGCGAAATTACTAACAGAATCCCATCGAAAACTCGGCTTCCTTATTCGTGTAAATATTTCACGCTTTATTATATATGCAACGAGCTTAATGGTTCAAGCGCCTTCGCTAAAAATGGTAATTCCAGTGGTCCACAATTGATGGAACCTGAACCAAAAAAAAAAAAGAACTTGGCTCTACTAACAACTGTCACAAATTCTAATTTTATATAAAGTATAACAATCAACAGACGCGGCGGCAATTCTGAGATAAAAAAATGATTTAACGTGATGTTTTTTCTAGTTCACTTTGATTACAACATTTATATTGGGTGACAACAAATCTGTGTGTGGGTTGTGCAAGATTTGTTTGCACACTTCAGTAAACCCGACCACTCTATAATCATTCTTCCTGCACTATTAGTTAAGCTTTAAAACCAAAAAGTTATTTTATAACTAGTTACGTAAGCATAATTTTCAAACAACTACAAAAGTGAAAAAGAAAACGCAGAACCTATTAATTAGTAACTTATCTTTCAACCGCATTAACTTCTTTATATCGATTTACTCAAAAAATGAGCTTTATTATACCTTCATGAAATAGAATTTGAACTAGTTTGAACTAGTCTCAAAATTAGCAGAACAAACTCAATGGATGAGAATCGAGAATTAAAAAAAATCCATGTCTTTTATTTTCAAAAATGTAAGGGCTTAAAGATTACACTTTTAACCTCGTTTATTTCGATTACTGGAGATCTTGACGATTTGTTTTTTGCCGACTAATGGACTAATGGAATATCAGTTTTGAAAGTTGGACTGAGTTTGCAATTATTCACTCTACAATTTACAATAATTCCAAAAAATATTTTATGCCGATTTTACCTGAAAAATCATGGCAACATTGCCTATGCATACAGGTATGAATATTTTAACGTAAATTAATCATTTTATTCGCAATTGCTTCCAATGACTTTGTAATTGTCAAAAAAATCACTTGTTGCCAATACCGCAATATGTTCACAAACATGCATCTGATGCGGAGAAAATGCAGGAGTTATACTACTGCTCCTGCAAGAGTCCATGGTGACAGATACCATAGAAGACATCCTAGTAGCAATATTTTCAGAAGTTGGACCAACGAATCAGAAAAACGAGAAGTGTAGTACCAATGGATGTATTCTGTCGGGATAGAGATCATCTAAGACCACATGAACACCTCAAATAGAAGAGGCTGTTTTAAACTTGGTAGATGAAGACCCAACATCATCCAGTTTAGTTGGGAAAATTATCAGAAACGAGCGACTTCATCCATTCCACCACACAAAAGTGCGGGCTTTATTGCCTGGGGGTTTTCCAAGGAGTAAAAATTATTGTAAGTGATTTCTTCAGCAGATACAAAGAGATCCAGATTTTTATAGAAATATTATGTGGACTGATGAAGCCAATTTTTCACGGGAGGGGTTTTAAAATACACGAAATTTTCATATTAAATATATGGTGTATAAAATACCTGTCCTAAAAAAAGCCGATTTAAGAAACAGAATATTTGAAGCAGCTCACACCATAAATGAGGAAATGCTGGAAAGAGTACAATTGAGGCTTGCAGAGTATGGCCAGTTATTGTAGTTTTTCAATTGCATCTATATATTTCTTTGACATTTATTATTGATACTGACATTCATTATTAACATTAGATACAATAATATAATTGATTGCTCTTTTTTATTTCTATAGATACATAAAAATCAAACACCTGTGCATTATTGAGATAAATTTACTTTCAGAAAAAGACCAACATCTGCGAAAATAAATAAACATAGATTTTTTTCACATTTTTTTCAACGTAGTAACAACGTAGTGTTGACTTGTTCCATAAATTTTGGGACATCCGTAAACACCTATTTTTATATTTGTGTATTTGATATAAAGTACCATCAAAAATAAAATACTTCTACCGGGTCATTATAAATGTTTGTAGTCAAAGGCGGCTGTGAATTGTTGAAAAAATCTTGCCGCTGTGTGTGAATAATTATCAATTTTTACTAAAAAATTGTAATTATAGGGAAGAATGTTTTTGACTGTTGCATATACTAGTTACTAATTGTTACTAGCCCAAAATTAAACTATATTAAAGATTAAACTACTTCCTTACTTACATTACTGCAGTATTATAAACAACATATCTTTTGAGTAATATGCACACCATTTTGTTTAAATTAATAATTCAAATAATTTTTTTTTACATAATCTACAATCCAGTATATTTGTGTTGACATTATTTGACATTTGTGAGGGATGTCCAAATTATACAAAAGTTCAAAATAATTGTTTTTTTATGAATCAAGTCAGAAATGAGAAATGTATTTTTGGTTGCATTTAAAGTTCGTCAGGGTCGTAAAGTTATGTGGATCAGGCTGTATATATATTTTTTTACTCCAGATTTATTTTCAGAGCGGTAAATCTTTTAACTCCTTACACCTATTTTAATCAAAATTGATATGCAGACTGACAACAGGAAAATCTACTTTTTTTGACGTGAAAGTGAGTACAAAGATAATGCGAGCGCAGATAATGTGGGTGCAGATTCTGCACCCACATTAAAAATGTTCGTGCGGAAAAATTTCATAGGACATTTAAAAAATCCACCAAACATTAAACATCCACAGAATTCAAAGATCCACACGCTCCGACTTCCGAGCTTTTTTATACATTATGTTTAATTTCATTTACGAATTTAACTCAACAGTATGTGGTTTACATTTTGATTGAATGTTTGTCATTTCAGCAACAGAAAATTTAATTTTACTAATTATGAAAATTGCGCATTAGAGTGAATTTTTGAAAAATTATACACCTTAGTAAAGTCAATATTAATTCAAAATTTATTATTAAAAACAAGTCTTTAACGTAAAACCGTGATGAACGTGTTAAAAAATGAAATTAAAATCTGGTTTAATCGCAGAAGCCTACGAATTAAGCTATTGGATTGTAAAAGCATCATTTTGAAATGTTGCGATTTATTATCAAATTACGTTTATCATATTTATAGACTATTAACTCTAGCCTTTCAAGAGAAAAATTTTGAAAATATAGAAAAGGGTTTGACGGAAGACTTAAAATATTGAATCAATACTTCAAAAAATGGCGCCTACGCC
>QDEB01114478.1:2128-12666 GCA_004193795.1 Asbolus verrucosus | reverse complement strand
TGAAAATACCTCCGGCAATTTTGACATAACTTGCCAGGGCTGTACGAGACTTTTTTATAGAAGAGTGAGCTGAGAGATCTTCAGAAAAATTCGCTTGAATGCTTTCAGAAAACAGTTTCGGATTGTTGATGTCGATGTAAAAAGAAAAATAAATAATTTGGAGAGGTTGCCAAAAAAGGGTTGTGAATATTTCCCCTTATTCAATATACATATATTTATATTGTGTCGTAAAATACTTGAATAGTTTTTAAAGAAGTTTCTGGAGCAACTTTGCTCGTTCGTGAGTTGGAAGGAAAATCGATGAAAAAATCGAGTATTCCGTCGCAAGATCTAATAAAACAGATAAACTTATTTTGAGCGTCCAACACATTTTGTTTTCCATCATTTTTAGTACGTCACTGGGCAATTTAAAGATTTTCCCAACTGATTGTTATTCCATGACGGTTTGTTTCGTTTTTGTCTTGTCTCTTTGCTGTACGTTTTCGAATTTATTATTCCCTTTATGTTTCACTTTCCTTTGATGTTTACCTAGTGTGCTGCAGAGCTTCTGCTATTTTTCTTTTGAATATCTTAGTCAGCAAAGTCCCTCTATATTCTTCCGTACCTACCAATTCAATTGAGCTATTGCGCCTTCAATACTACATTTGATCGTTTCTTCCAATTCATCCGGAATTCCAATCACATTAGCATTTTATTTTCAGCCCGACTTTATGAGAGTCCGCCATCTCCAAACACTAATTGCGGAAAAACTGCAGTTCAACCGTAATTTAGCGAGCAAGTTGTTAAAACTTTTCTATCAGCGCGGCAAACACACCTGCACGCGAGCTTTTACAGGATTTTTAAAGCATTTTCTTCTATTATACTGCGAACATTAGAGCTTTTACAGCCTGCATTATGGCCCCGCAGAATATCTGTTTGGACACACCTGTGTATGGATATTTCATTGTGTAAATATGCCCCCTTGGGACTGAAGTGTTTAGGACGCGACCAATCGATAAGAAAAATGTTATTGTAGTCTCAACCGGAATTACTCCCAGCTGCATTGCAGATACATTTTATGGCGAAACAACCCTTCATCGTACTTCCAGGCGAACTGAATCAGCTCAAATATCGCAACTTAGTAGTTCACTTACTTTCAGATTTTTCTCAATTTTTGCACTTTATAAAGTGTTTCAAGAATTCTCAGCAAATTAATATTAAAATAAAAATATGGCAAAGCTCTAGCAATAATCCTTTTTTGTCTATGAAAAATCAAAACTATGTGAACAATGGAAAATATTCGAAAAATATACTGAACCACTTCTAAATAATGATAAGTTTCACATTACTTACCCGAGTAGAAACAAGAAACTTTACTTGAACTTTTGAAAAAATTAATTCAAAATAGTAGAACAGAAAAAATAATTAACTAAAAGCGAAATTTTAGGGTAATTTTCACAATAAAAGTCTGACCAACTTGAGGTAAATAAATTCGCGAATAGCGAAATAAAAAAAAGTACAGTAACAATAATTAAATAAAAAAAAGGCTAAGAAAAACTCAAAAAAATCAATTTGCACAATTTGTTTTAGAAAGAAACAAAGCAAAACTTGTAGATTACTGAAAAAAAACACAAGACACAGGAAGAATAGATTTCTTCTGCCTTCAGACAGAAGAAAAAATAATACAATTTTAAATTACGTAAGACTCGAAAAGAGGATATAGGGAAAGAGAGAAAAGTGGCAAATGTAGCAACACACTGTTAAAAATATTTAAAATATATTTCTACTTAAATATTTACTCTCTTGAGGAAATGGGAAAAAGAAGAACATCGTCGTAGACAGCAGAAATTCTGCAATATTTAAAAAATAAAACTGAAATAGAGAAGTAGCAAATTTTGGACAAAAAATAACATGACATGTACATTACAGGCGTTATATCCCTCGAAGTTAGAAAAGTGTTTCTCGCACTTTGAATGTTTTATAGGTTAAATTCATGAGAGAGTCTTGGTTTCATATTCCACCACAGACACTTTTGCATGGAAAATGAATTTATTAAATTTTCATTTCATTCGTGCATGAACTTTATTCAAGTGGTAATTTCTGCAATTATAATGGCACATTTCTATGCCACTCGAAATGGGCAGGTCCATTGAAAAAAAACAACTTCCTTCCAATAAAATTGTTTGGCATCTTATCAAGTTCACTCTGAAATGCTGTTGGAAAAAATTGAAAAACGATTCCTCAAATAATTGAGGTCTTTCAATTCTAAGGACAATCCGAGAGGAGCGCGCTTTTTACAAGAGCACAAATTATCCTGGAAGACCATTAAAGCCGTTGCAGTTTCCAATTACCTCAATATCAACCTCGAGCGACTAAATTGGGGCCGCGATCTCACGGCCGGAATAATCCGGGACGGCCCTCAAATGACGTCACGGACTTTATGGATGCATCGTCGGCCTTATTAGACTTGTCGCAAAGAAACCGCCACTCTTAGCGATTCCGACTGGAGGCGGCCGGGACGAATGGATGAAGATGAAAGAAATTTGTGTTCGGCTGAGCACGTGATGTAGGGATGGGTTTTCTGCGGTTGCATCTTTCATTACTGAATTTTTTTGCGCCGTAAAGCTAACCGCTCGGGAAATGTATAGGGCCCTCCAAACTTTCAAGTTGCTCTAATTTTTTCTTCCGGCTCTCGAAAGCAATTGGACGGAAGCAAATCCAGCCACTCCATGAAATTTTTACGTCCTAACTGCAAAATCCGAGATGCATGCAGAGGTAATTCGTATGCGTGTGGAAGAACTGGAAGCATCAAAGCCAAGTTCTTATGACTTCGTTATTGCTAAAGAGCGGAATTATTTGCTCACATTTTTCGCAATTTACATGTGAAGAAACATTTTGAGCCAATTCAACTTAATCATTAATTTAATTTAGTCAAAAATGTGTATCCGTCGTTTTGCACATTCACATCCTCCGTTTCTGCACATTCCCACAAACTGTCTGAGATACTGGTAAAGTTAAATTTGGGGAGATTTTCATAATACATCCTGTTTTGCCATATCTTTGACTAATCCCTTCTGATAATAACTACATTTACACCTCTGAATGATGGTATTTTGTTAATATTTCAGAGGAAGGTTAAGATCATCTTAATAAAACAACCAGATAGATGTAATAAAAAAGCCTGGAAGTCGGAGCGTGTGGACCATAAAACTCAGTGGATTTTTGATTTGTGTGGATCTTTGAAATTGATTTAATTTACTTGATCTGGGTGCAGAATCTGCACCTAATATTAGCGCACTCGCATTATTTTGCACGCATTTTTCATGTGAAATGACAATTCGAATTATATAGGCGAGTTCGTAACACGTAAAGCAGGGTCGTGACTATTTGGTTGCCTATATGTTAAAATTCAAGGGGCAGATTAAAAACCTGCACTAGTGTTGGAGCAGTTAAATAATCCGCTAGTCCCTAGTCCGCCCGATGGCAGCATGTGGGCCTCAAGTCACTTAAAATTTTGAAAGCTAATAACTTAAGCGCTAAGTAACCGATTTTGATTTTCTTTCTTTTGCTTGCCTCCATTCGATATTTGTGACAAACTGACAAAATTTCGTCGTGTTATGTTAATTAATAATGAAGGGGGGCTGTGCACCCCCACAACCCTTTGAGCTATATTATCCATTAACGAACTAAGATCTACAAATTTGACAAAGAATCCGTACACAGAATTTGAACTGGATAGGTCAGAGCGTTCTCACGCTATCGACGTGATGTCCTAGAGGACCAGCGAGCGAGTGACATGGACAAGATCAATGGCGTTCCTCGCTAATGTTCGTGCGCTAATAAATTATATGAAAATTACTAAAATCGCTTTTAAATGGATTAGTTTGTGTAAATGCTGAAGGATTTTGTTATCATATGAAATACGCACTGGGCATTTTGCATAAACTGCGCTCTCTATTTATCACATTTTGGCGACAGTTTTCAAATTGCAGGCTGCGAGTGTCTTCGAGTTTCTCCATTAATTTCTTTCTCATTTAAAGGCTGCCAGCCCCGTGACTTGCAGTCTGAGCTGTTTAATAATATGCTTACGAATGATTTTCATATTCACGGGTCTCTTCACAACTTGCATAAACTTAACACTCGGTACCGCCCAGCACGCCGCCAACTTGTTATTAAATTTACAACTGACATTGTTGTCTTAATTATAATTTAGTCGCGCCTGGCCTTTTTTGTCGATTATAATTACAATGAGTCGTTTAAAATTTAATAAGGCTTGATGTTTCCGACAATCTTCACACCTTAACAAGGTGCGGAACTTCACTGTTTTGACTCGAAAATGAGCAATAACGAGCAAAAATTCTAATAAATTTGGAAAGCAGCTCGATGTTTATCGACATGTTATTCTGAAACAGCGAATCTGTTTCGTCCTTGGAAGCCATCAAATTCACAGGACTTGGAGTTGGTGGTGAATAAATAAAAAATGCCACACAAGCCATCGTTTCGTTTTCATTTTCGATTCTGACCCTTCTAAAAACAATATTTAAAAAATAATTTGCACTTGACAGAAATACATCTTTTCTTGTCTGCTATTTAGTTCGAATTTAGTGATGACATTATTTTTACTTGAAATTAAGAGAATGGAGCTGTAATATTATTACTATTTAGGTATGTGGCACTTGTGGGAAGCGGCTTGCATGCAAAACGCATGCAATGCTCTTCATCACATGCGACAATAATACCACCAAGGGAGAGATGGTAATTTTTGATGAAGAGTCCAAGTGCATCGATGCCTCATTGAAATTTCGTGTAGGTAGGTGTATTATTTAGCTGCGATGTCTGTTGCGGATGGCTGCTGTTTAGGGACTATGGCGTAATTTGGGAGTCGGCCAACTGCATTTGGTATCTCTCTTTAATGTTCATGGCCGTTGATATACTGTCCTGAAGCTTCATGAAAATATTAAATGTGGCATGAGAACGCTTTTGTTCATCTGGAAGTTATTTTCCCGAAAGAAAAACAAACGGTCGAAGATCAAAACAAATTGAAACACGACATGAGTCGGTATTGGATGGGAGCGATGATCGAGGGATGAATAATTCCGCGGTTGATTTTGTTTATTGGGATGAGGATAATGTAATTATCATTAAAAATAACAACAAAGTGTAATTTAATTTCTAGATTCCTTCTCACTTTCCGCTTCCGCCTTGTCTTCGTCTTGGTATTGATTTTTATCCCGACGAACCGCAAGTACAGCCGTACCTGAAAACATTGGCTTTTTCAGCCGTTTGAGGCCCCCATTTGTATGGTTAAATTTCGGCAGGATCGACTGTAATCGGGGGCGTGGACCTTTTCAAGGAATAATTCGAGGAAAAAGACACATTTTTCATAATTTCTGCTTTTTACCGGCAACAGCTGAGCAAAGATATGGCTTATAGGTAAACCTCTTTTAAGGGCATTTCTTTTAAATCCTATTTGGCCCGTATTTCCTCGAATACACAGATAAGGCACCATGGCGGCAGCCTTATAATAAAGCCCTGACACATCCAATCGCCTTAAAGTCCCACTAGAACCAAATTAAATATAAATCGGAATTATTTTTAAAACTAGAGAGCCTCCTTGTTCGGCTTTATCAGCGACTTTATCGAGGATGTTCCGGCCCGACCGGAACCCTCGCTACTACTTCACAAGACTTACCGGAGTGTATAATTGCAAATATGGATTGGAATACTGATATCTCTCGCCAAGCCCAAACTTTATCTATAAGCATATAAAGTGCTCAAAAATTATATTTGGTGGCAGTGAAGTGGAACGGAAATGGCGACTTGTCTGATTATCCTAATCCCTGGTCCCCGTCCCATCGGAATACAGATAGGCCAATCCTCCAACTTTTCCTATTAAGAAGAACTCGTGCTTCTACATACATATCAAAACATTTGCATTATTGAATTTTATTTCCCTCCGCCGGTTTTTTCCCTCCGATACCTGACGCGATTCTTCTCGCCGGTAATTACCGGGACGAAACGTCGAATTAAGTCCGCGTAAACTCCAACTTTTCGCCGGAATGCTTATGTAGCAATTATGAACTAGGTCCAATTTGCAATTAAAGTAAACACGGAGCGGTGAGAAGCGGAAGGAAAAACTTAAATTACACAACTTCTTTTAATCTTAACTTCGCTACTCTCACATTAAAACATTAGCAAAGAAGCTTAAAGCTCCGGTTAAGTCAAGCATGAATTTGTCTTCTTTCAACTGAGATGCGTTTGCGGAATCGAATTAGAAAGGAAAAACACGAAGACGGTGGCGGAATACGCCAGCCTGAAGATCTCAAACAAGCAATTACTTATTTCACTTATTCGAGGGTATTATTCTCGCGCATTTTCGCTGCTCTTTTACCACAGTACGTCAAAAGTTACAAAAGTATATAAATTGTTAACTATATAATATTCTTCTTGCTGCTAGGTACCGCTCTGTTACATGCAACAAGTTCAGTATGAACAATTTCGGAAGGATAAGGAAAAGGAAAAATCAAAAAAAAACTAATACTACAGTCAAGTCAATTTTCCCATCTGTTCCAGAAAATTTTTGTTGTTTTCTTTACTTCCGTTTTTAAATATAGCAATTGTTTTACAAATTTTCCCTCATTTGCCAGAGTTCCATATCTTATCGCGAATTAACCGCGACTAGTTTCGTTTACTTCAAATACACTTCATCAGGCCTTACTGCAAATAATTTATGTTAGTTGAGGCCTAATCTTAACTTTGAAATGATAATAATTTCTTTTTTTTTCTGTTATTCATTTATTTATTTTGTTTTAACTGAACAAAAATTGGAACGTCCACTCGCCTTCAAACCTTTTTCAAAAGCGTATGTAACGGACCAGGAAGAATAAACGAAAAACGAAATTTTGAAAATGAGACAGGGGGTGCATCCCCCACAGCCCATAGACAATGCCCATTAACGAACTTGAATCTATGAATTTAATGAAGTATCCAAACACAAAATTTGAATTCGATAGGTCGAAGCGTTCTCAAATTATCGCTCGGATGTCCTTAAGGAGCGACGAGCGGCATGGAAAAAGCCAAAAGCACTCCTCGCTAATGCTCGTACGCTAAAATATAATAAAAAAGATGCACAAATGCAATTTCTCCGCTATTCTTGTATTATGTTTGATAGTTGCTTTCTTTTAAAAAATCATGGCATATTCATATGAAGTGGCTGTTAAGAATTGATGGCCACTTTAGGAGGCGGGCGAGGTTTGCTGAACGCTCTGTCGGCTTTCGAAAAGTTAATAAAAGTCCGTTTTATTCCGGCAAGTGCAGGAAACCTGCCCCTAATCTCTGCGTCTATACACTTTTCTGTTTAGCGAAATCTTAAAGGAGTAAACAGCGGGAGTATTATGCAAAATTGTCGGCCATAACAAGAACGACATCATTCAGGAAAATAGTCGGTCTCATTGTTGTTGTACAATGGTTCTTGCGCTTGCCGGGATCAGATAAGAACATTTTACTAAAAGTCTCATTGTGTCCCGGATCATAACTATAATCGAATATTTTTATAATAAAAAGCCACCGTCCTCTTCCAAGGAAATGAAGATCGTGGGATAACGGAACACTATAAATGTACGACGCCCTCGAGAAATCTATCCATGCAGTCATTGCTCCACATTGCATTATAACGCTCACATTGTTTAGAACCATTTGGCCATTGATAAAAGTTGATTTATTTACTTACGGAACGGCGATTGCAACGCGAAATTGCCGTTTGTAGCGCGCTAAAATATCAAAGTTATTACATTATAGGCCACATTTTTACAAAATGGGGCGCTTTATTTTCTCTATTCTTCTTTTATTTATCTTGGTCGTTTCTAACGTTCACTTCCACCCCTGTTTTACCGCACATGAAATTAGCACGACCACCGGGGATTAATAATACGGTACTTTTTTAAAAAAACACGGTATAGATACCTCCCTTGAATATTTACATTAACAAAACTGACTTTGTTTATATTTGCATAATTCGCTTATATCGTACGGTCAATTGACGAACATAAAAAATTTTAAAAAGCGCCAAAAAATGTTTCTGTAATTAAATTGTCACGAGCGGTATACATTGTACAATGGGCCTCCAAATACACCTCAAGGGGCAGAGGATAATAAATTTAAAATTTTAGCAAAAACGGAAATTAAACTTAATTTTTACAAGAAACTTTTACCAAAAGAGACTACCTCTGAAGCTCCTTCAACTGAAAAAACCCTATGATCAGTTTATTTGTGCACTTTATGTGCACTTTATTTGTGCCAAATTATATATATTTTGCAAAATTACACATCATTATTGCTCCATCACCATTTATTCAGACTGCAAACTTCAACTGAAGCACAAAATTTTTCCAATTTTTTCAAAATTTGAGTTGACATTTGATCACAATTTGACAGAGTGCTATCAAATTTGTCAGTTTTGACGTACTCATTTCAGTTTGACAGTCTGATTTAAGTGATCGTGTCAAAGATGCTTTCGTCTCTATACTATACATGTCACTTTTTAAAAAATTGAAGGAGAGAAGTCTCAAAAAATAATTTGTTAAATAGTAAAAAACAGAAAATAGTGGAGCTGTGCAAGAACAAAATACAGTTGGAAAAAAAATAGACCTACAAATGAAAATATTGCAAGAATCAGTGTTGGATAGATCTTTTTTCTTGCAGATCCGGATCTTATAAAAAAATGATCTGGATTCTAAAATATCCGTATCCGGATTTGTTTCTCTATCCGGATCTACTTCGGATCTAATTATCTTATCAATACTCAGTTAATAGCTGGTTTTCTGAAACTGATCTTGGTTAATTTTGTTGTGATGATAATTTTTTTTAATATATTATATATTTTTATATATTATATTATTCCAAAGCTAAAGAACTGAAAAAAAACCTGATAAGTGAACTAAAACTTACAATACACTTTACCCTAGTTTCGGCCTTATAAATAATTACTAATTATATTTAAGGTACTCGATAAAGAACAAGTATTTTATTNNTGTAATATAAAGCCGATCTAACCTGAATATTAAGATTCGTACTGAATTTGGATTAGATTAAGATTGAATTCGACTGGGATTAGATCGAGATTAAATCCGGACTGGATTCGGTTTGGATCTTAAATCCGGATCATTCCGGATCCGGATTTTTAAAATGACAAGATCCGGATTGATCCGGATCCAAATTTTGAACCGTTCCGAACGTACACCACTAACCAAAATATTTGCCGAATCAGCGATGCGAAAATGAAGGAGATAATTGTAAGATTGAGATAGGGGGAAAGAGGGATATATAAGATAAACAGAACAACAGGTAAACAATTGCAAAAGGATAACAAAGTAGAAGTTGTGATAATTTGTTAATAAAGTGACAGCAGAAGTTTGGATCAATTGAAAATCGATGGAAATTGAATATCACAGTCTTAAATATAATAAAAGATGTTCGTTCTATTCTACAGTGAAGTTACCTACGTAACCGGGTTAGTTTTTGTGAGTCTGGCTACAGCGTCGAAAATGAAAATTTGGCTTTCTTTGAGGGCGTCGTAGGAGGAGCCCGGGCACGAAATATTCGACGTTTTCGCAAAACTACAAACAAAGTTTTAATATTTCCCAAGCGTCTAATTTTCTAACTCCACCCTGAAGGTTTGTACGTGAGTCGGTTGTTTCTCGTCTCTAATCTAAATGATCTCTTTTAGAAGGAGTGCTTGCACTTTTTCACGGTTATAGCTTCACTTTAACGCTTAAAAAATGAATTTAATCCGGCCCAAGTTTGTGATTGAGGGCGCGAAGGAGAGGCGATAATTTGCAGGGGATGTTCCGGGCCTACCATAATAAATTTGCGAATTCGCCCGACTTGTCCATTTTTCGTAGAAACCACATTCCATATTTCGCCGGGAGACATTGCATTAAAGTAAAGCATGACGTGTGATGATACCGAGCCTATTCATCTTAACTAGGCCGGTATCTCAGAGCAACCATAAACTTACATTAACTCCATAACAACGTCCATATTCTGTAGTCGGCAAAGATTTTAGCGTGCGTGTGCACATCCATTCGCATACCCAAGAAATATGGCCCGTATTATCGAAGTTAATAGGACCATTATGGAACAGGTAGTATCAATTTCAATTTGAGACGCTCCCTCAGTTTTTCATCAATAGTCGCGGACTAGGCCGGAATACACATAAAGGTTTTATGGGCCATCTTCAAAGCCATTTCCAGGAGCTGATCTAAATGACGAACTTTATGGCATAACAAGGATGCGCAAGATGCCTAATAATGAATCAACCCCGCGACTTCATTAAATGATGACACCCTCATAATAACACTATTTTTCAAACCGCAATTGCAAGGCGACCCCATTCTTTACAACTCCACCCCCGACCGAATTATCATATCAAATTCGCAACGTTTCCGCCTCATTTGCCCATTTTATTCGACACAGTATTCGTACCTCGAAGTTGTATCGTCCCACTCAAACCAAACCAAACCAGTCGACATTTTTGCTCCCAATTACAACAAAATTTTATA
>QDEB01114468.1:8684-22143 GCA_004193795.1 Asbolus verrucosus | reverse complement strand
ACCGTTTTCCATTCCAGGACCACCTTTCACCAAGATAATTTTTGATATCTCGGTACATTGGTCAATATATGGGTTTAAAATTTCAAATTTTTTTTCGATTATATTTCGATGTATTAAAAAATAAAAGCAAAAATGAAATTATTCGGATAAGTAAATATATTAATAAAATTATCTCACAATTTGAAAAAAGTAGGAATTATTGTCCATTTCTGATTTGTTATTATCCTTTAAATATTACTTGTATGATAAAAGTTTACATACAACAATTTACATTCTGTGGATATTACGACAATTTCAGTGCATTAAGCATCATTTTGAGTACCACGAATTTTTATTTGATGAAAACGTAGTGTCATTTGATTATGTTCAATATAAATAAACTTTTGCTTTTAGTTTATTCAACCTCCAGTGTTCCAAACAAGAAAATGAACACTATTTCTGTCCCAGAGTAATTGAAAATATTTNNTATATCTAGTCACAAGGTCATTTCATGCAGGGAGACAAATTCCCAATATCGATAAGTACAAATAGGGTGATACTCATGGTTTCGAGATAGACATCAGTGCATAATAATATATTCATTACGCGTACAAACTGAATTTTGCACTCAATATCGGAATATCGATGAACATCGATTGTTTTTTTGTATCGAAATTCGAAAAATAATGAACAAAAACAAATGATTATTTCGTTCATACATTCATTTTTGTACGATCCTGTATTACAGAAATGAGCAGCATTAGCAACGATTTGTTGGTTGATGAATATTCAGGTAACAACTGACGTGTATATATAGGTTGAAAAGATTAGTTTTAGTGTCCGATAAGTTAGTCTGAATTTATAGGAGTGAAAACTGTAGACAGTATTTATATAATAAGTATCAGTGTCACAAAAATGTGTTGAAAAATGAATGAATGAGCAGTTAGAGACACGCGAGTTTGTTTCACGGCACTTTCGATTAATAACGGTGTGATTAAGAACGGATCACATCTTTCTTATCTAGTAATTAATAAGAAAAAAAGTTATGGGCGTCTGACACTTCGGTAAATCATCGTGGTTTTTCTACGGATCGTGCCTGGTGGCCGTCACCTGATTGAGACGATATGAATGGGCAGTTTGGTTTTCGATTTTTCGATTTACATCGATATGTAAATTGGACGTGTCGATTAAGAATGCGTGGAATTCCGAGTTATTCGCGTTTTACGGCACTCTTCAAGGTGTGTTATTTTAACAGCGCCGTTCCAGCAACAATCTGGCGGGGAAAGTTTGTTGCGGTGTTCGGTTAGCCCTTAGATCTTAACATTTGAACCGTCATCAATTTTTCCCCAATCAAAAAGCCCATTACGTCTGAAACTCCACTGTAACTCCATCCTAAAATATCGCAATCATTATGCCCCAAACATTGGGGGGATTAACTATCAAGTCTTAACAGCGGCATCGCGTCGTCTCCCTCCAGCATCGCGCCGTCTCCGTCCCACCATCCCCCATCTCCGGCGAAATAACGAACTGGACATTACGAATCTAATTACAATCTTTGCTCATGCGTGGCCGAACCGACGTAGATAGGGTTTAACTCATGGGGGATACCCAACGGTAGGGGTAAGTTGAAGTGTGCGCTGGCTGAGACTCGCCTGTTTGGTGAAGCGCCAGTAGCCAACTCGACTCCGCAAACGCCGCCAGACTGCGCCAGTGTTACTGTCGTTACCGAACACATGTTACATGTTACTTTGCGCGCCCGCGACTCACGCACGCGACACCCCTCGCCCCGGCAGTGAACCGCACGTGGCAGTGACCACCGAGGAACTATCCACCCCGCGATGCTGAACGAAGGACTTTTTTGAAAAGCAGCGAAGGCACCGGAACACGGCCACAAAACGGCGACCGACCTACAAGATTGTTTCCATCATAGCGTTAATCTGACGGCTTCTGGTATGTCCCATTATTAATAGAAGAGTCCCCCTGACCGAGTTAACCGTCCCGGAGACCTCCAGGTTTTTTCCGTGAGTCAGCGCTCGCCAAAAGTATCCTCCTCAGATCGAAATTAATTAATAACTTTCGTAATTTCTTGCGCATTCGAGAAATCTGGAAGTGAATCACCGCACAATTCGATTCTGTCATTCCAAATAAATTTATGGTCGGCCAGTAAAATCTTTTAATAAGGCATGAATCATGCACAATATCTGAAATTAACATATGTATGTATAATACTGGTATAATTAAATATTGGAATGGGTGTGTTCTATACACGGTTAATTTATGCTTCGTTAAAAATTCACTCAGAAAAATCAATTCTACTTCGTGATTCGAATAATTACCCGGCGATATCTAACCGAGTTTGTTGTTATTTAATTAATATTAACGGATTTTTTCGGCAATTACGGATTCGGCTCGGTAATGAAATTATAATTACGAAAGTTACCTTTTTGAGACGAGATAACATCGCTCTCGATAATTACATTGTACGGATTAATTCCAAAACGCACTAAAACCATCAACAAATTACCGTAATTAGCATTCTTCCATACGCGATCCCTCCCAGCGGCTCACCCCGACAGCCAATAATCAATCGGAAAAATTGGCGCGGCTAATTTCAAACTCTGTGCCCGAGCACAGAAGAATTTTACATAAATTACGGATTAGGTGTGTATTGTCATTATAGCCCACGCGCGTTTTCTTCATACTTATTAATAGCTCGTAACTTATTAATTGTACTTAGATAATTATACCGTAAGGCTGCGGATCGATATCGGTGCAATTTGCAGGATCCGCTGTCTAGTCCACGTTTCCTAATAATTATTGCTGTTACGGAACCGGCTTACTTTTGCGATTAATTATAGACTCAGGGGTGGAAATCTTATTTATTAATTATTCCGCGATGGGAGAGTCGGGAAAAAGCGCCAAACGCCGGCCTTAAATATTCAACACACCTCATGGCGAATCTCGTCAGCTGCACAAGAAAAGCTCAATTCCCTAACCTAGGAGCACGTGATGGAGCGTGTCGCACGTGCTCGGAGAGGACGCAGCTCTCACTTTCAGCGAATCATAGGAGGCTCTCAAAGGCGTCGCGAGCGCCAAGGTCGTCTGCTGAGACGGTGCGACTCCTCCACGGCGCTCCCGGCACAGTCGCGCCGATCACCAGCTCGGGAGGCCCACGCGTGGTCCGAAAGCTCCGGCGACGGCACGTGATCGAGAAAAACGCGGCCCTCGCCGGCGCTCCGGCAGGATGGCCGGTGGTTGGGTCGAGCCTTGGGGGAAATGCGAGGGTTCGTCGCGCCTACCGCGTTTCTTTTCACTGGGTCAAAGCGCACGCTCGGATATATCTCCAACTTTATTTTACACGACTTTTATTTCAAAACTTTTCTCAAACTTTCACATTCCTGAAAGCTCCAATTGAATCGGTGCTGTTTCCTGGAAAGGTTTTTGAATCGCCACCGAATTAGTATTGTTTGCGTTTATTTATTTTGTGCGGTAATTGTCGAAGAATTTTAACTTTTTTTTTTGTTTAAGTTTAATTTACGTATTTCGGGAATTATATTTTTTTAAATTCCCACTGTTGTTTTCGGTGCTCGGCAAAAAATTTACGTAAACATAATGTTAATGGATTATTATTTTTTAATTAGTTATAACCTTTAAATGCGCACTTGAATTATATGGAATTTTCAATCATCCTTAAGAATTTTCTTTGTAAAATGTTTATTAAAAATTCATTGCCCTTTTAAACACTGTTTACAACTTGACTTAAATTTTGTAAATAAATCGTTTCCGTTAATCGCAGTTATTCAGATTTCCTTCGAAATTAACTGAGATTTTTTGTTTGTAATACATTTTGAATTCATTGTTAAAAAATATCTCAGTTTAATGTTCATTAGTGTCTTTATCGATTGAGGAATGTAAAACAGAGGTTTGTCAATGGGAAAACCTGCGATGCAGAAGCGAAAACCAATACGAAATATGTTTTGTTCATTTATTATGAAAATGATGAAACCATAGATTTTTTATGGGACTGTACTTACAATACAGTACAGTATGTACACTTTTGTACAATCTAACAAAGATAACATAATGTACAGGTCACTGAAAGTTGTAATATTCAGATCACTTTGAGTCTATACCGAACTTTTCGAATAAATGACGAAAATGAAAATCAGATACGTATCAGATTTTTTTATATCTTCATTGTTGTTTAATGTACTTTTTCAGTTGAGATATAAAAACTTTATATATAAAAGCGGAAGTTTCCGGTGCGAAAACAACTACAAATTTTAATTCGCTTATTCTTCAGTCACTTTTTCGCTTTTCTGAAAATTTGTGCTTAAAACCATTGTGAAAACATTCGCTGTCAAAATAGGAAGATGTATTGCGTAAAATCACATTTATGATGTTATGTAGATAGTTGATAATTACGAAGATGACATAAGCCGCATTCGAAGGAGGTTCAAATTTAATTTTCATTTTTTCAGTTGTTTTTCAAGATAAATAATGAGGTACCCACTTAGACTAAGTTCTTTTACTGATTTATAATGCATTGATTAACTCCAGCCAGTTTTATCTAGAAATCAACAATGGTTCGATCGCCACATTATTTTATTTTTAAATTATTGTAAATTTAATTAGATGATTTTATAATTAGTTATAAAACTGTTGCGGGTAATTCCTTGCTTAGTTCTAACAAACAATATATTTTATTCAATGAAGTAAGACAGTTCCAGTCCTTATGGTTTTTCCATTTTTTTGCAAAAGCTTTTTTTCGTGTAATTATCATGTGTTTTTCTTGACTTCTTCAAACAAATCTATTATTATTTTTAATGAATAAAACATGAAAAAGCCACAAACAAAGTTTTTGAACGAAATTATTTGTTGAAAACGCCGTAAGTTCAATTTAAGCAGTAAATTTCAAAATGGAAAGCAAAAAAACTACATTCATTTGGAAGATGGTTTATGATCAAGTCATATAAACAGGCAGTCTTAAAAATTCTCTTTTTGACGGTATTTTTTTGTAAAAGAAGCAGCACATATTCAAGTTTCAACTTATTCCTATCTTGATAAACCGTCAATTAATAACATTTTTCCAAAAATAGTCGAAAACGAAAAAATCAAATAAGTGAATTTTTTCATGATAAAATTTTGTCTTATTACAAGTTTTCGCTAATAATTTCATCACTTAATTATGACGATAGTTTAACTATTTCAAAGCTAGCATCCAACCAGTTTATCTAATGATATAGTAAACAAAATTAAATTAAAACATCTGCTGAATTTTTTTTGTATGCAAGAATCAATTAGTGACGGTTTATTAGGCAAAATATTTGCAGTTGTTTTAACGGAAATCAGTTAATAATCATTTTTTTCCTTCGAAGTTAGAGATGATTTCACAAATGGGATAGGTTTTATTCAACTAATGCAGGAAATGCGTTTTAATGAGATTCTCACGTCATCTGTTTGAATACGATACTTGTTGATGATGTTTATTATTCTTTTGCATAATTTTGGCTCGAACCTGATTTTATGTTCAAGGTGACAATGATATTATGAAAATGTTATCCAGTGAAAAACTTTAATGTTGATGTTAAGGTCATGTCTTTTAACTTGATGATTCGGAAGATTGATACTAACTAACCTGGGTTTCATTATAATTATCTATCAGTGTGTTTTTGCACCAAAGATTTTTGCTATTTATTGAAAAGTCGGAGAAAAAAAGGCTGGAAAAACTTTGATATTTTTTAGTTTTGTTGGAAATTATTAATAGTCTCACAATATAAAACAAAACTTTTCCAAAATTCGCGCTTTTTGATTCTGAAGTAATTGCCAACAAAACCAAAAAAGAATTAAAGTTTCTGTTAAAAAATGTTATGAACAATTTACACAACTGAATTTAATTTGGAATGATAATATATTTGTTTCAAATCTGACATGACGACATTGCTATACATTTAAATTATTACGCTATTATTATTCTGTTTTAATTCTATAGTAAAGTTTGTTGTTGATTTGTTTTGCTAAACTTCTTATTGCTATTAATTTTTCTTTTCCAAATTTTTACAATTTATTCGGGGTAGTACAATTTTTGCTTCTTTGTCCTCTGTATGTTTTTATGGATAAATTCCCTTTTTGCTCCTAGAATTTTTTAAATTATCATTTGATTTTTAAAAATCTTTTGTGGTACATATGGGTATATATGGGGTCAGATATACAATGGAACTTTGTCCGGCTGTATTTAACTGATAATAGGCAATTTGTCGTCTAATTCATTCTCAAATCATCACGAGGCTTACTATACCGTTTAACGCGAAGGCGGCTTTAGCGGCTGGACTAAAAAAACTCGACCATATGGCTCTTTTAATTGATTAGACTTCAAAAGCGATTGAAAATAGAACGAACTCACCGATTTATCGAACAGGATATGTGAAACATAAGCAACAATAATGAAAGTGCTTTGTCTTGGGCTGTGCTGCTATAATTGTAAATTAAGTTACACCCAAGTAATTAATGTACAAGATAACATACGGCTTGTGTCAATCAGGTATGCGACATAAATTTGACACTGACTGCAGGAATAAATTGCGATTTATAATAACGAAGCTTAAATGCGACGATTGAAAATTTAATAAATTTCTACAGATAGGGGAGCTTAAACGATACAAAACGAAACTATTTACATGCAATATACTTGTAAATCATGCAATATATAATCACAATTAAAGGTACGAGAAAAATATCCATTCGACATTTCAACGTAATTACTCAGACTCGTCCTGCGGGTTCCTGTTCGGAGCCCCTTATTATTGCGTATTTATAACATTAAAGTCATTTATTAAGTCCTTCTGGAAATTATAGGACATTCTTGCGAAATTGTTAAAATCTGTTTCTTAAACTTGTTCGAAAAATACATTAATGGCTATATCCGAGCCAATTATCATGCGAGATGGGCAAATAAATGAGGAAAGAATTTTACGGACTTGTTCCATTATCGTTATTCAATTATAATAATTTAAATTATCGCCGATATTGCAAAATTATCAGCAGCTAATTTGAATGTCCTGCATATTTCTGCTTAAATAAACAAAGTGATGCTACAGCTGCACCATTTTTCAAGGATTCAATGGTCTTCAACCGAAGATTATTTCGAATTAATGGAAGAAATGAGGTTTGTTTTTTACATGAGAAATACAGTTTTTCAAAAATTCTGGGACGCGCTCTAACAAAAATTGAAGAATCTAGTACTGATGGCTTCAGCAGTATGCAATGTTTTAAAACCGTTTTGGCGCATTTCCAAATAAGGATCGCTAAGGCGAATTGTTGATGTTTCAGCAATTATTTTTCGAAATGATTCCGAAATGTTAAATCATTTTACACGGTATTAATTCCACTTTTTTTATTTAGACTTCAGAGATACAAAAAAAAAATAGATCTAAATTCAAATTGAATAGAAATATTTCTTATTGTAAACCAGACCACGGCTACTGCGTTGTTTATGGTGAATGAAATTAGTTAGCACTTCAGACTTAACTCTTAAGGAAAATGTTATGTTAACTTTTTATATACCTTTGTGTTGTAGTTAAATATTAATGTTAAAAATGTGTTCGGTTTTAAACTATGAGTAATGTGTTTGGTGATCTTGTAACATTATCTACAATGATAGATTAGATTTTCTAAGCTAATTAAGTCCATAATAACTCAAGAATAATAAATTATTAAACCATTTTATGTAATAGCTATTTTTTGTATTTATCTACTTATAATTACATTAAACCATAAAATTTTGCATTAAATAAAAAATTAAGACGTAACCCGACATTTTATTAAGCCACTAATGAACAGTAATTAAGTTAATATTGATGAAAATAAATCATTAAAAGCTTGCTGTTAATACCATATCCTCAGGTAAACTAGTTTTAATGTATTCTGATTTAAGCTACAAAATCATATTTTTTGAATTTGTTTTGTATCATAAGTACATTATCATAATAATAACTGATAATTAAGTTATTATTGCTAGAACTGGCATATACAGTACGTCAGAAATGTAATCACTCTATAGATTACAATATTGATTAATAGTTATATTATACAGTCTGTAACGAACGAAATCAATTTTAATTTTTTAAAAACATTTTAATGACGATATTTGATATCTCAATGATGTATTTTAGATGTCACATACTTAATTAATTTTAAATTAAATGATTTCTAAGGTCCTAGAATTTCCAGTATTTCATAAAATATTCAAATAGTTCTGCGATGAATATGGCAAAAATTAAAATTGAAAACGTGAAGATAATTAAAATTTCTGCATGCATCTTTTAAAATAATTTAGAAAAGATGAAAGAGGAGTGTTGATTGACATGATTTTTGAATTGAGGTCAACTAATATGAATTTAAAATTTGGCGGGAAGTCCAAGTTTGTTTAATATCTACGATTCTCTAAGACTAAAAAATACTGAAATATAAAATATGTTTGTTTGTTTGTCGATGGAAAATAAACAGGTAATATTTAATGTTCAAAGATGAGACAGATACCGTGAATTTTCTTTTAGCATTTATAAGTATTCTTGATTTCTGTCAGTTTAGTAACGTTAAGTTTTGATTCTAAATTTTGTTTTAAATGTAAACGTTGAAACTAAGAAATTCCAACAACAAATTTTATTTACTGCAACAAGTAAAGGGAACCTATTGCATTCGATAAAATTTAACCATTATAGGATTTTATGTTTTTTCGCATTTTATAGAAAAATATATACATGGTTAAGATATCAAGAACAAACCGGTTTTGATTTTTGTCGGTAACGTCATTTTTTTTAATGTATTGTTTTTTTTTCAAAATAACGATATTTTACGTTTTTCTTTGTGCATGCAATACATTAGATAGTAGTAAATTATGAATAATAAAGTCTAAATTTTATCAATCTTAACAGTTCCAAAATCTGAAATCCCAAAATTTTATTGTTCTTTTAGATATTTGAAGTTGTATTTTCGAAATGATTGAGCAGTATGGTTCTGAAATAATTTCTAGGTTTTGATTTCCTGATCTCTCATTATCTAGATGTGTTCACACCTCTTAAGTTTACAATTATGGATCACTGAATGAAATATTGTGCAACAGAGAAGTAAGAAGTAATCAATCAATTTTCATAGCTTTAGTAAAATGTAAATAGAGGACGGCACTTGTTTGACATAATGTAATAGTTTATTTTATGATTTTTTGTTTTGTTTTAGAATTCGTATATCACAAAAATTTTATCTGTTTATGACATTTCTGGATATCTACATAAACAATGAAAACAAACGACCTACCAAAAAGAAATTAGATACGTTAATATTAGGTAAAAAGTTATATTTTTATGAAAAGAATTCCATGGTAGTAGACTTTTTTAAATTAATTTTTTAGCTTGTAGGTACAATATATTACAAACTTTTTTTTAATTTTATATACCAATTATGATAGAACAAAGAAGGATCAATTTAAGATTTTTTTAACACTTTATACATATTAAGCCATGTGAAGAATTTTGTAATTCCACATTTATTTTCTGTTTTGGATGATAACTGCTGCTTCTAAATTATGTCTGTGAATGTTTTAGTCCAGTGGTTTGTTTATTAGGTTTATAATCTTAGATTTTAAATATTACTTAGTACATAAAAGCGAAATTTTCGTGATCTATTTTCTATATGTTGTAAACTAAAGGACTAATGTTTCCTGTGAATATTTTTTTGCATATAAAAATTCTTGATTCAGTGGTTACATAATACTCAGAAACCTGAAAATAAAGATTTCAATACAGTTATAATGAACAAGCTGTCAACAGTTGCAGTGTAACTTTCGAAACACAATCAAGACAGAATTGGACCAAATATTGAATAGTGGGTAATATCACTTTAATTAGGCGAGAGTGAAGCATACAATCAACCATCGGAAAATTAACGAAAAAAAGAAAAAATTCTTGAAGGATATTAAAGATAGAAAAATGACAGTTTACTATTCAAAACCAGTGACTAATTAATTATTTATATATTCAAGAAGGCAAGTGATAACAATTCTACTGGGAATAAATCCATGTCGTTTTATCGCAAGAGTATCGTTTTTTACATGAGGCGATAACATCTGTTTGGAGATAATCTGCTGTTTAGCAAATTACAGGTATCATTACTGCTGGAGTTTGTCGCCATTCTTGAAAATAACGGTAACTGAAGCTTACATCGCCATATAGGGAATTGCAGTATGTGACCACGAAATAGAATTTTTCTGTGCAATAGTCATCATTGTTTCTAGAAATTTTGGTATAATGGCTCGACTCCATTATAACGTTCAGGTGCATTGTAAATCCGTTACAGAAAAGAACAAATAGCTGGCCTTTGTATGGGTGTAATTGAGGATACCGTGAATGCATCCCACAGTTTTTGTGGACCTTTTTCTTGTTAGGTTTACCCGGATGATGGGTCTAAGAGTCGTAGGTTCGAGGTGTATTATGTGTGCCGGTCAGTCACCCAGAGCTCTGCTGCTTGGTCTTAATTGCATTAGCATGACCCCACCCACCGATGCATATTAATAAAACACGTTGCCACTGATTTATCGGCGAGGTCGTAAAATGTAAACGTGCCTCTTTAAAGTCAGAAAACGGTATCGTTGCCTCCATCCGAACAATTCGCACCATCGTAGGGTAAGTCCGGGATGGATGCCCCACATTTTGAAAATTAGGAATATATTTTTAACAGTTTTTTTACAGTGAAACAAATTGAACCACTGCAATTGAAGTTTATGGTTATAAATGTGTCACCAAAAGCATCAAATTCAACCTAATTTAAAAAAATATATTGGACGAAAAAGTACAATTTTTGGCAACATAAAATATAAAACGAATTTTAAACGGACTTGTGTTAATTTTATAATATAATTTTTATGCATTTATCATGGGTAGTTTACACACTGTATTCAGTTTTGTGGAATTTCTAGGCATCATAGATTTTTTTAAAATTCTCAGTTACATAATCTTTTTTTGGTTCAAATGAAGAAGTCCTTATGTTCCTTTCGAGTGACCTTCCATTTTTCTTTTATTTTATTTCAATTTTTTAATTATGATTTTGATATATAGGCTGTTTGGTAACTAAACGACAATAAAAAAATGCAAGAATGACTTATGAAATAATTGTGAACAGAAATGTCTTCTAATATTTTTACTTGCTTGATGACTACGATTATTGTATCACAGAATTTGAGGACTGTTGAATTAAAAAATAAAATCACGTAATTTACCTAATTCCTTTGAAAATTGTTGCAAGACTTGCAAGACGCAATATAACCACTTCCATTGATACATTGATTTCTCATTGACAACAACTGCATATATTGGTATCATCTATTCCCCGATGGAGCCTCTGTCCCGGATTTACCCTAGTTCGGTCCTCTATACAGCGACACGTCCGACTTAATTTTATAAGCATCAGGCCGGATCAATTATGTAAGAACAAGGGGTTTGTGCTCTGTGAAAAAACCCAGGGGGTACTTGTTTAAAAGCCCGTTCACCAAATCTCGCTTCTATTGTTGAGGGTCACGCATGGACCTACTTCAAGCTTTGGAACGAGTGGCACGCGCTCTAACTGCCTGCTGTCGCGCCTCTGAAAGAATAATAAAGAAGCTATGAGCCAAGGGTTAATTTGAGAGGGGTGTCTGGCGATTACGTGAGTATATAAATGCGCCGTTATTTCGAATTGCCGCAATTATCGGACAAAACGGAATTTACAGCGCACATGTGGCACACAGAATGACATTTTATAACAGCCCTTTGCATAGTCAATTCCCACAAGTCCACTTGATTTTTCCTGACATGATGCACCACTTGATAATCTCTAAAACTCGCTTTTATGCTTCCGAGAACATTAGATGGACCGTGACATTTACGTACAGCAGCGAAGGATGTGAAAATATAATCATACACAGGTGATCTATTTAAAATTTTTATTGATGACGTCAATGAGGTGTAGAAAGTAATAATTAATAGATGAACCGATAACAATAACAAAAGAAATGAAGAGCGATTTCTAGAAGAATAGAGGGGGACTCACAAATAAACACACCATACTGGTGTGATACTGAAGAATTTGGTGAACTGAGAAAACGATCGATAATCCTAAACTACACAAAAAGGGGAACTGGTGTTACTATTTGTAGACATAAGGGGAGCCTTTTAAATGTGACAGGGGCGAAAATACCTTCAGAGAAATTGAATTGAGTAGTTAACGAGAGAATTGTATGAACAAAAAAATGAATTGATAGAAAAATGTGAGGTCCGCAATTGGTTTTATTTTTGGCTATAAAGATGAAACTATAATTAAGGCGAAAGAAGTACGTACTGCTCAGTACCATTAAAATAATGCTTCGTGCCAGTGAGTTACGAATGCAACAATGAATTTGTGACTTTAACTCATGGTTAATAAGTGACAATTGACGTGTTTATGTACAAAGTGTCAAGAGGTTCACGCATGTTTCTATATTAAAAGGACTTGGCACACATCTTTGGGATTCTAATAAATTTGAAATTGAAGTATGTTATAGAAAATAAGAAAATAACTTGTTACCATTTCAATTCGTTTCGAGTAATCGTTGATTAAAAATCTGATACTATTCACAATTTAATTTCAGTTTTCGGTGAAATAGGATGCGTTGTTGCCAAGTATTAGGCATCTACAGATTCAAAGATACAGGTATGCCACGAATACGGT
The DNA here is from genome assembly GCA_004193795.1 of Asbolus verrucosus. Lineage (NCBI taxonomy): Eukaryota > Metazoa > Arthropoda > Insecta > Coleoptera > Tenebrionidae > Asbolus > Asbolus verrucosus. The sequence goes on along the minus strand of QDEB01114468.1, from coordinate 9,429 downwards.
GCTTAATAAAATTAACCGAGGCCCTGCTTTCCTAAACATATCTCAATTGGCAACGTGGCCGAGTAATTTAGCATTTAAGTAACCAGTACCCATAGGCCTTTTGATGAATTTGCGTTATGAATCGCTTAGAAGAGAGCAAGGCTTATTTGCAAACCAACTCCAACAATGGGGTTTTGACTTACATTCGCAAGTCTTCTACCTACTTATCCGAAATAATAATTTGGGAAAGTAAAATCTGCTCTGTCGATTTTGTCGATTAATGAAACAATTTATTTATTTATTTATTTTCATTTTAACGTTTTAAAATTGATAGGAAGAAAATCATCTTAAAAATGTTAATTCACAGGTTACACATATATTTTATAATTAAACGAGTTCTCAGAATTCTAGAACTTCACATTTTCAAAATTATGCACTTATTTTGATTACATGTATATTTATAGAATGGAAAATATTCATAGAACAGATAATAATAACTCAGATCTCTGAGTTATTATTTACAGCAGATAGACAGTCGTGACTGTAGGTTGAAACATTGTTGGAGCTGATTTTTAAGTCTTTGATCTCATATAATTATTTCAAAATGAAAATTCAGTATAAATCCCATGGGTACTGTTCATTGAAAATTACTCAGCCACGTTGCCGATTGGGGTATGAATAGGAAAGTACAACGTCGGTTGATTTTATTAAGCACGGTATTTGTGTCATGTCTCTGAATTCGGAGATACGTAACATTTGGCAACAG
>QDEB01114433.1:0-11646 GCA_004193795.1 Asbolus verrucosus | reverse complement strand
GATTTGTAGTGTTGTGCTGTTTGTGTCATTACGTCATAAAGCTTCTCGTTCTGCGATAATAACTGACCGAATTGGATGACTGACGTTAATAAATTTAGAGCAGATTTACTGTGGCTTATTACCTAATCTTTACAACTCCAATTAATTATTCCGTAAGAGGTCAAGCAGAGCTCTCGAAATGTCGATTATGTGAGCACGAACAACAATATATAACTCGGAGAATGGCATTCTTTGATCAAGTAAAGACAAAAGTTCGAGAGCTGCGAAAGTTTCGGCAAACATGATATTAGGATTCCTACATTATGTAGCTTTGGAGACTTTAATAATAATAAAGAATGTTTGATAAATTTCGTGTCTGCGAAAAGTTCGTTGTTTCGAACATTCTGTTCCTTATTCAATTTGCCGACGCGAAAAGCCGGGGCGGCATAATTGCGAATTAGCGAAAATAGAGAAATTTTCGTTTCGAGATTGGCCCCGGCGATACGTTCGGACCAAATTGATTTATGATCACGTGACGTATTATCACGGGGGAAAACATCAGTCCCGCGAACGAATCGAAATCCACAAATCGTCCGACAACTCAATCTGGAAAAAGCGCGCACGCCACCTCCCTTAATTTCAGTCGGCGTGATTATGACGAAACCGTTTAAGCGCCGAGTAAATTCTACCCCGTAAATATCAATGATCGTAAAAGTTTTAATTTTATCGCGCTTCAGGGGCGACTGTCCGTTCCACGTGGCCCAACGAGACTTCCCGGCCGTCCCCGCGCCGCCGAAAAAAAACCATCAACATAAAATAAACAGACGCTCCCAGAGAAATAAACGACACCCCGTTAATACGAAACTCGTTTAATCGCAGGTCGGCTTTGACCGGATTATCTCCGGTTGTTTGTGACCGCAGTTAAAGTGGAAGAATGGCTAATAAAAAGTGCGATATAAACCGCCACAAATCGATCGTAATTGCTAATTACGGGACCGGGTATAATAAAGTGCTCGACGTGTACCAGCCGCGGCGGGATGGAAACTCGACTTCCATAAACTCATTCGAACAAAACCCGCGACGCGTCGTAAAGTACAACAGATCGATGAGCAACTTTGATGCAGTGTCAAGACCGAGAACAAAGACGAGGTTGTGCTAGCGATCCGGCCGATTTTTAATAACCAAACGGTTTATCCTCGCCGTCGACCGAAGCGACAAAAGGCGAATTAATAAGAACGAGCTGCCGAATGCAATTTTCCGACCTATACACCCGCGGTGGCTGTTAATCACAGTGTGCCACGGTTTATTAAAAAATGCGCCTAATAATAAAGGAACTGCTTTTAATTACGATCTCAGTGAAGCCCAGCGTGCCAGCTATTTATACAATAAAGCCCATTAAACGAATTTTAAACTTCATTATGTTTTAATATCGCAACGTCTGACAGATTTCATTAAAAAACAATTTTTTTCCCGGGACCGTCCGACGCCCCCTTTTTTGACGTCGACGGTCCTCTCTCCCCTTTTGCGCCAACACCGCAGCGCACGACCCAGATCTAACTGCACTTCCGAACGCGTCCGCGGAGGGAGCGAAGGCGCCCCCAAGATTCTTTGTTTTATTGCTCCATGCCGCCGTGCGGGGGCCGTAAACAGTTTAGTTACACGGAAAAAATAAGGTTATTAGTTGCGTTACATCCCGCGCAAATAAAACCGTTACGGTTCTTTATAATAATACGGCGAATGTCGAGTTTAGTGTCCATTATGCTTTAGGATGTATATTCGTATGAATATTTTTTCGTTATTACGCCGCAATAACGCTGCCATCTTTAAAAACGAAACTGACGTCAGCCTCCGCGATTTATTCGCGACGTTCGTAATGCCGCCGTAATGGGATCGGTGACAGCGCCAGGCCGAAATTTCAAAAAAAAAAAAACTGGCATTCCCACCGATAAATTATTGTCAGATTATCAGGAAACGTAAACTTTTTTAACGACATAACAAGCTTTGCAGAAAACTTCATCGGTTGTAATTTTTGCAATCTTGCATTCTTGTTTCGGCACTTTAATGGACAACTTTCATTTGAGTTAAGCCGATTCCTATCGGTTAACTTTGTTGCAAAAAATTTATTTATGATTCTACCGAGCTCTGCATCTAGATCAATAAGTAGAAATCTATTGGGAATTTTAGCTAATTTGTCTCCACGTAGATACGTAATGTCACGTGGGTATCGTCTGCCTTTGAGTTACGAAAATGTTAACGTAAAGTTGTTTTGGTTTAAAGTTTGTAGTGGCCCACGCCACTGAATCTCTTTAATTATTCTTCTAAATACACGCAAACCTTATGTCAGCTGATTTTTAACTTTTTTATCTTTTTAAAGTGTTTGAAAATTATAAACTTCAACCATGCCCTGGCACAAACACCCAGTTGCTAATAAGAGCATGTTGATATTTTCAAAGTTATGAAGGTTTTCCTCTTGGGAGAGCTTTGATGAGTATTAAACACGACTGAATAATAATGCAACGAATTCAAAAATGAAAATGTAGGACATTACAGTACCAAACTTTTTATAGAAATTTGGTGCTGGATATCAACAACAGATATTCGAAAATTCCGAACAAACATTTGACACACCAACATTTTGAAATATTGCAACAAAAGCACTGGCGTTCGAGGAGGGTGACCCTCCGAATTGGGCTCGAGAAAAGGCTCCAGAAGCCAAACAGCGACAAATTATAAGCACATAAATCACAAAATTCGCATTTTAAACCTATGCGAGATCAGAAAAGGGTACGTCGATAGAATTTCAAGGCGAATTCTGACAATTTTCCGATTTATTGAGTACGGACGGCGGCGATAGTTGAAATATTACCTCGCTATACACCTTTCACGTGACTAATAACGTATTCAGAGGGATTCCGGAAGGCAAAGATGCCACGTTAGATGTCCGCTGCGTGCATCCTTTATTTATCCAGCCAACCCGAACGGATCGAGGTCGGCTATTGTAGTATTAAAACGACAAAAATTGGTTTTTAAATCGCTCGAAATTGAATTGTTCCCCGTGAATTGTTGTGAGGTTCGGGTAGTTGTCGGAAGAGGGCGTGCGTTAAATCAGATTCCAAGTTAGGCGATTACGGTCCTAATAAAAGTTCCGGCTGCAGGAGGAGGGGGCGGTTCAAGTGTAAGAATTCTGGTCACATCTGCACCATCAATAATCGATACCGTTTCTGTGCCCTACATAATGAATTTTTTAATGTTTCCCACTTACTTTTCGGCCTTTTTTCTCTTTTTTTGTGCGCCGGAACAAGCCAGCGCACGCTTGAATAATAATAAATTATTTGAATTGCTTTTATCAAAGTCTGCCGGGATTACCGGGAAAAATAAGCCGACCGAATCTTGGAGATTAATTTTCCAATCGGAAAAACATGAAAAACTTCCCAGGTGTTTTAGTGCTTCGTCGCTGATTGATCAACATACCCTGTACATATTTCATTACCCTCTTTGTTCGAATTCGGTCGGGGGAAAAGGAAAAAAGAGCGACTTCAACAATGCTCGTCATGGTTTTTAAAAAGAAAACATAAGCGAACCCCTTATGAAAAAGGTACGTTGCCGGAAATGATTTATCATCGTGTTTTTTTCCATCCCCATCATCATCGCCAAGAGGAAAAAAGGTGAACCGACTCGCAAATAAGATATTTTCTTTTGTTTGTGTTGGTTTTCTCTCTTTTTTTTGTTGACACGACTACAAATGTGTTAATTTATAAACTTCAAAGCGGTCGGAGACACAAAGGACGCCCCGGAAAAAAACGAACAATTTGTCAAGTTTGAACGCTTATTGTGAAAATTTGTAAATGTATTTATTTTCACAGAACAGAATACGATTTTCTATTACTTTCGTGGTTCATTTGGATCTTCCTTTCAAAATATTCGTTTTTATGAGATGTAATATCACTTTAATCAAAGACATGACTTTAACATTTCAAATTATGCAAAGTATGGGTTCGTTTACAGTGTACCACGTCTAAAGTTAATGAAAATTTGCTTCGCTCCGTTTAAATTAATGTAAAATAAATCGCTCTTGCAGAGTTAATAGAACTCTATATTCGAATAAACAAAGTAAAATTGATAGCAAACACTGTTCACAGTTTTTATGACCAATTGATTAAATCCAGCAAATGGTACTGTATTACGATATATTTCGTCTTAAGAGTGTCCAGGCGTGTTTATGGTTTTATGATCAAAGTTACATTTCGATTTACTGATAGGAGAGTTTACAATCTTTTGACGTCAGTCTCGTCCGAGGTAACTTGACAATGCGCTGTCAAATTTCAGTTGAACTAACCGACACGAGCTTGAGAAAACTGGTCATTAAATCCCTACCCAAGTTGTAACAACTGTGAACGGTGTTTATAATTCGTTAGTAAAAAATTGATTTCATTTGTTTATAATTCTTAAAGCCATTCGTTTTAACAAGTTCAATCCACCTTATGTTTATTTCTCAAACATACTAAATTCCATGTAATTCCATTACTCACTTTATAGAAAATAGATAAATAACAAAGTATAACCGAAATAATTTATTTATGAATGATTTTTTATTAAAAACTAAATTTCTATCAAATTCAAATGTTAAAGAGGCTTACCTGACAATGAGGTACACAAAAATGTTTTTCTATAAAACAGTAATACATCGGCTGTTTGTATAAAATAAATCAATTTAAAACTATACAAATTATGTTTTAAGGATAATGAATGGAAAACAAAGAGTCATATAAAATACTATAATTTATATTTAGAATTTAAAATAATATGTTTTCCTCAATATTTGCAAAATACACGTGTAGAAGAATATTAAAAATATAAATTGAAGACCATAAATGGTAATAATCTCGCCATTGAAACTTATCCCTAAACACATTATTTTACATAAACGCTGATGCCATTTTGACCGAGTTCCCGATCTCCTAGGAGGTTAAAAATGACATCTTTGAATTCCTGTAAAAAGAAGCTCTCACGTATAACACAAAGGTGGCACCTCGGGAGTTAAAATCGGCTTGACGAGACCATACTCCTCCCCTGACCTCCGAAAAGTCACTACCGCAATCTCCCTCTTTCGGGGGATGTAAAAATTAAGACGGTTTTTGGCTTGTCTTAAAAATCGCCCGCTTTTTCCGATCGTTTTACGTCGTCGCTTCGTCTTTCGCTAACCCGATGAAGGTCCAATTTGAATCCGAAGAAGCGTCAGCCTGTCTTCTTTTCCGTCGTGAGATCGAGGTGTAGTCGATTTTATTATACGATCGGCATTCGTTATTCCGCCACCGTCATCGCCCGCAGCGGCCACTCGTAACGCAATCAAAAGGGCCAGCAGACCTGGACGTCGCAAACTGAGACTTTTAACGGAAAATATTCAATTTGCGATCCGTCCAATGAAACCGTTAAAATAATGGACTCGAGAGGATTACCTCCCCTCGGTTTTGAGGTGTGATGTTTTGAATAAAACATGTGGATTTCTTTGCGCAGGGACGCCCTCTCGCACGCCGCCAGGAAGCTGCCGGAGGCCCTCAAGCTGGAACTGATGCGGAATCTGACCGACTTGTTGAGGAAGACGTTTAGCTCGCAGTTCGTTTTTCCGGCTCTGGGACACGACGACCCCACGGCCAAGAAGGATTTGGGCAGGATGTGGAGTCGGTGGTTGCCCACCGACTCGATACACACGTTCGCTAAAGGTAGGCCGAAGGTTGGGTTCGCTTTTTAAAAGGTGATCGCGTGATTGGACCGGTTAAAGAACGAGGGGATTATCTAAGGAAAACGATCTAACGTTTATTATGCTTGAACAGCATTAACGTTAATAAACGGATCGATTTTGGGGCGAGCCTCCTGATAAATTGCCCCATTTTAAATTAATAAGTTGTTTTACAGTTTGTTTATTATCCTTATAAACGTCATGAACGCCTAATTTACCCGTCTAATAAAAACTGTCCTCATTTTTATCAGTTCGCAACTTCGTTTCAGTGGGCAATTCATGAAAACTTTCCAATTTTCAAACACAAAAATAGTTGAGTGTATTACTTGTAGTCACGGAAAAGAAAAAACCAAAAGCATAGTGCGCTGAACAAGATCGCGAAATTAAGAACATGGAATAAAAAGAATAAAAAATAGGTCGAAGAGAGGTTAAACATAACAACAAAGAAAAATTTAAATATTCATAATGACATTGGAACTGAAAAGTCAAAAATGTAAAGAAAAAAAAAATTATGAAAAAAGGTACAACTTAAATGAAGAAATTACGAATTTCTCAAAAAAAAAAGAAAAAAAAAATAGTTAAAGGAATATACAAAATATTGGCGAATATAAGACGTTAAAAACAAAGAATAACCTCACCAAAAGGTTATGATAAATAAGAAACAGGTCAGCAAAATATACCAGAAATTAAGTTTCGAATGAAAGATGGACGAAAAAATGTTTCTAACAATAATGCTAACAAAAAAAAAATGCTCGAACCGAATAAGAAAAATACCAAAAATTTTGAGCCGAAAACAATCTTATTAGCGCAGTCCAGCCGGAATGATAACCTTTCATATCCAGACAGTAAATTATATTAAAACTCTTTTAGAAAAGGGTTCCTTAAGGTGAAAAATCAGCCTTGAGACAACAAAGAACAACGAAAAAAAAAGTATTTTTCTCGGGTCTTGTTTATTTGAGCGAATGTCTAAATTTAAACATAATTACAGAGTAAAAGAAGTACAAGTGAAATTTTAATTACTTTTATTTTCGCAAGACTCCTTCTGGGCCTTAAAACAACAAATCCACAGCGCAATCTAAACACATTAGAGAACGAATCCGGAAGAAAAATGGCGGCTAAATAAACTGCACTCGCTTAAAAATTGTAGACTTTTATAATTGAGAGTTTTGTGTTGATGGTGGAGAGGCCGAGACGTCGGGCGCCTCCCCCATTTAAAGTGGATTCTGCACGTTGTTTTCGTTTCTCTTTAAAGAAATTTATCGTTGTTTGTTCGGTTTTTAAAGCGTTCGGATACAGGGTGGCGCACTAAAAAAACTCCACTCGTGGATTGAACGAAGTTTAATTACTTAGCAGGGCGTCTGGTCATTAAACTTTGTTTACTTATTGCGAAATCGCTTAAAGTTTATGGATATGTCTCGGTAAATAAAAGATAGGGTATCCGAGCTAAATAAACACAAGTTGACTTGTTATGTTCCAGTTGGATTAAGCAATTTCAACTGAGTTTTTTCCATTCTGATCAACGGAGGAGTGCATCGAAGTTTTGTTTTATTAACTTTCGAAAATCTTACAAGTTTAATTAAAATGTTCCTCGCAAGACAAGACGTTCAAAAGTCAATATAAGTGAATGATCAAATCGACAAGTCGAAAAATTTCGTTCGATTTACAGATGAGAGGGTGAACGGAATTCCCAACTAATCCAAACAGTTTAACTATTTTGCAGTTGTATGTAGATCATCCACCCGGGAAATTTGAAGGTCGAATTTCAGAAACTTCGGCATTTCAGAAGCGCTGAAACGTTTCGAGGAACTTCAATAATTATACTTGCTGTTTATACCTGAAAGAAATTTTTCAGGGGATCCGTTCCACCAAATTCTTCCCCTATATCGAAAGAAATCGATATACCTAAATATAACAGACAACTGAAATATGAAACAATAAAAACAAACGAAGCGAGAAAATAAGCAACGTTAAGTACAAGGCAAAAAAGCTGGAAATGTTTTAAAATTAAAAATCTCAAGTTTAAATGAGTTATTCAAATAGGTAATACACAATTTAAAAAACAAAAGTATTGAAGCAAGTTCGTTGTCGATTTAAATGGAGTTCCAGAATACTGGAAAAAGCTCCAATATTTTCTGCCCGTCTGTGCCTCAAAATTTCAATTTTACAAAAAATTTACTTCGTTACTCTAAGAAATTAAATTGTGGAATCAAAACGAAACGGATTAGGTCATTTATGTTTAGATTTAAACATAGTTTCAAAAATGTGAAAAAACGGTCGTTAAAATTTTGAAAGTGAACGATTTCAAGCATAAATAATTAAAAAAATCAGCAAAAAACCCAAAACGGTGTAGCGACAATATATAACGCAAAATTAAAACTGTGCACTGACGTTGCAGGAGAAAAACATCGCAAAACAGAAACAATGGCCGAAAAAAAATAAAACTGGAAGCTTCGTTTACATCGGGAACGATGTGTTTACAGCAACTGAACAAAAAACGGGCGTGGTATATAGAAAATAAAAAGAGCAAGAAACAGCAGATACGGTCAACCGAAAGTTTAGTTGCGGCCAAAGGCCGTTCATTCCGAAAGAAATCCCCGCGGCCGACATCTGTCAAATTGATTTTTTTATAAGGAAGCCTTCTTCCTGCGCCACATAAAGGACAGATTAGCGTACGTGCGGTCATTTTTCCGAGACTCTAAGATGTTGAATGCGACACGGCGTTAGCGTCCCGGATGCTGCTTTCAGACATGAATTATTTATCAACGTAATTTTTTGCAGTAAATCACACGGAAACCCTTTCCGTCTGTTTTAAAACGTCCCTCCGCCCGACGGCGTCCAGATTCGAACTCTGCGAATTTCACGAATGCCGACGGGCCCAAGTGGCGCTCCAGCCGCCGGGCGTATGGACAAAATGATTAATTAGCGACGCAAATAACTTATCATTAATCTGGACACGAAAAAACATGTCAGCTGTGATAAAACGCGAACGAGTTTAAAGGGAAAAAAAAAACACAAAACATGTGACAAACATGAAAAAAGTGCGAGCGTATATCTAAACATCTGCATTATTATCCTGATACTGTGCTTTGTCACGTAAGCTTAATAAGCACGTGTTAACGTTATTTTACGAAAGCGCTTATTAATTTCCGAGTTCATACCGCGCTGTCATGTGAAAGTGGAGTTTTGCACTCGAAAAAAATCGCCCCCCCAGACAAAATAAGATTCAATAATCAGGAGTGGGATCGCCGCAATAATCCTCCAGGCGGGCAATTCAGGTGCGAGCCGGGCTAAATTCATCGATGGAGCCGATAAAATTTATCGCTTCCAATAAAAGTAAAATTGGCCTTAATTCAGGAATACCAACCGTTGCGTATACACGAGTGTGTGTGTGTGTATGCCCACCCATTACACTTCATATTTATATCCGAATGCACGGGGCCATAACGCTCTTGCTTTTACGACGGATGCAATAAATCCAACGAGATGAAATGGCATGTCGGGCGTATTATTTAAATTCAGTTATGGGCACGGCGCACACACACGTCCCTTTCGAGGGGGAATTGTCGTACGACGCCGTAAAAGCCTTAGTACGGTCCTTGCACTCGCTGTCGTGACGTGTCATTAACGCACGTAGGGCAGGTGGGGCTTAAACCGACTTTACGACTTATAAAAATCCCCCAGATCATTTGCAGGGGACGGAAACGGCGCTTAAAAATTGAAGGCACGTGTAAATGAAACGATAAAAGCGAGATTTTTGTTGTTTTATTAGTTGGCGACAATCGAACGGGGTGGGCGTTCGATTTTATGGGCGTTTAGCGAGACATCAAGGGTGTTTTTTTAAAAAAACGCGCATTTTCAAACGAACAAGATTTAAACATTAACAGTGGTGAAAATTAATCGACGAGTCCAACCATAAAATTTCAATCAGAAAATGAAATTATTAGATGCAACATGTAAATAAATAAATACATACCCCCATAAATCTTACGCTGAATCTGGGGCCTGAACCAGGTAGGAGTTTGTTTTACGGGATCTGAGGTCTGAGCCAGGTACGAAGATCAGTTCGTCTTCCGCGGACAAAAAGGTTTATGTCAGGTCCAGATTATCTAGTTCACTGAATAATAAACTGTGATCATAACCCTGGGGAGGAGAGAAATGGTGAACTTTTAGGAACGGATATTTACGGAATCTTTTCTGTACCAAAGCTTCTCATTCCCGAATCTAATTTAAAACAAATGAGGATGACATAATTTTAACAAAGGTTGGTAAAGGAAACGTCAGCTTTATCCTCGCAGAGAAATAGATCTGAATCAACAAAATGCAAATATTCCCAACAAAACAGTTTTAAACCAACACATAACAAATTAACAATATTTATTAAAAGTGTGAACATCACATTATGAGAACTTGAAGAAATAACAATTCAACAACACTGAGATCTTATTAGCAAAATACAAAACTGTACTCAAATTTTCTAGATGTATACGAATACATTAAAACCAAAATAAACATTAGATTGAAGAACATAATAAAAAACAACAAAAACAAATGGATTTAATCGAAACAATCAAGGAACACAAGACTCAATTATTGTTCCCCTAGATGCCGAGAACCTATATACAAACGCTCCTGGAATAGAAGTCCTAAATATGATTTCAGATACATTTCAAAAAATGAGCTGGATAAACAAACTAGTGAAGTGTATAAGCTACTTAAAATATGTTTGGATCAATACATTGACTAAAATCAATCTATTTTTTGAAAAAGATTCATTGACGTCGGCGCATCTACCAAAATTGCAATTTTCAAAAATTAAATCTGGCTCCAGAATCTAGAATAATTATTAAATTTTTATAAAAGTTAGACCAAACTGGGGCGCCGAACAGATGCTACAGCTCCCGGTACGTGAATTAATACTGTCATCAAATGTTTGAAATATATTAATTTACGTCGGCACATCCACAACAATTGTAATTATCGAAAATTAGTTTTGTGTCTTTGTGAAAATGACACCAAACTGAAGCTCTAGACATGTTTTACAATCTCTGGGCCATAAACTTCCAGAAAAATTCGTTTACGTCGGCACAAGTTTTCAAAAATTAATATGCCTCCAGAATTCAGTGCAAATTAAAGTTACGAACATATTCTACAATTTACGGTATGTGAGTTAACACTGTTACCTACCAAAATTGCAATTTTTAAAAATTAAATATGGCTCCAANNGGACATATTCTACCATTACATATATACATAAATAGATAAATACATAAATTAACAAGTTCATCTACTTTCTGGGGAAAATTCATCCAAGTCGGTGCATCCATCAAAATTGCAATTTTCAAAAATGGAAATTTGTTCTAAAATCCAAAATAGTTGTCCAGTCTTTGTGAAAATTACACCAAATTGAAGCTTTGGACATATTCTACAATCTCTAGGACATAAACTTTCAAAAAAATTCGTTTACTTCGGCACATCCACCAAAATTGCAGTTTTCAAAAATTAATGTGCCTCCAAAATCCAAAATAGTTACTCAATCTTTATTACTGTTATACCAAATTGAAGTCATGAATATACAATTTACGGTGCATGAATTAAAATAGAGTATAAGATAAGGTAATGGTCCAAGTCGGTATGATTCAACTATTTAAAACTATGGGAAATGATGGTAAGACTAATACACTTAAATTGCTGTCACGATGTCTATTTCAATAGTGTAGTGTATTAATGTTTTCACGTCAATTTTAAAAAGATCGAGACAAATAATTGGTAGAAGAGAGAAAGTATAGGTAGAACAAAAGAATTAAATATGTTAAAATGAAAATAAAGGGAATTAAATGAGAAAAATTTTTAAAATTCGAAGGGAGGAATTCATTAAACAAACGTGAATTAGAATATTTAAAAACATATTTTCAGAACCCTTCAAAACCATT
>QDEB01114415.1:0-13892 GCA_004193795.1 Asbolus verrucosus | reverse complement strand
AACAAATTTATTTATTTTTGATTCTCTTGAAAACCAAATCATTTGTACCTTTAAAATAAACAAATATTGTACCAAAATTTAACAGTTCTAGTTAAATTCCTTCTTGGTAGTGCAATTTCCATGAAACTGAGTATTTTTCATACTTATTTCTGTTGTAATGATAATAACTTCATTCATTTTCTAAAAACAAGTGATAAACACATAAATACGGCCTTCAAAAGTTATCATGAGATTTAACAACAAAATCGAATTGACCTTAAAATGCGGCTACCCTTACCACGGCTTGACACTATTCAGCTTTTTAAAATTTTTTTTCAAATATTTCACAATTTACTCATCTTAGCCAAAAACAAGACAAATCTGAGTCCAACGAATATTTAATTTTCGATGCTTACAGAATAAACTAATCTTCAAAGACCAACTGTTTCTCTTAAAGCTCAACTTCAGCTAGAATTTGAAAATTATTGAAAATATCCGATTAACTTCGTTTTGAAATCCAATTTTTTTATTCACTTTATCTTAAACAAAATTACTTAATTACAAATGTTAACAGTGCTTTTTTGTCAATGTTGGTCAACACCAACGTCAGCGCGACGATATATACAAAGAAATAAAACCGATTTTAAAGAAATGAAAAAAAATCCGCAATTGAGGACAAGTAATGTGCTGAAACAATTTTACAAATTATACATGTACTAATATACTTTTTTTTTTAATAAGGGCTTTATTATTCCTATACACTTGATCTTCCACCACCCTGGCACGGTCCTTAAGCCGGATATCCACATATCATCACGGATATTGTTATCAAGTGATGGTGATGATGATTTTTATTGATTATTAACGTATAATGAAGAAATAATAAAGGAAAAATACAAAAAATGGATTTTTTTCTTCTTAATTAACAATAGAAAGAGTAAAAATGAAAGAATGTAAAAGATACTGGATAATTCGAGAATCTGTGAAAAAAAGTTATTAAATCATAACCAGAACAATAAAAAAATATATAAAATTACAATCAAAAGACTGGTCACTAAAAAAATCAAATCATGTACAAAATCAAATTTAAATGTCAAGGAGAAGACGATAATTTTAATACAGCCAAATCTATTAAAAAAAAATGAAAAGTTATACAAAACAAAAACGAAAATTTATTGCGAAACTTGATTTGCCAAGTTAGCAAAGAAATTGCCAAAAAATTGGAATTTAAAACGGATAAGTAGAAAAAGGAGCAAAAAAAAAACAGTAGGAGTTATAATAGGAACAGGGAGACAAAAAAAATAACATTTTATAGTACGAATATAAAGAAATGATGGAAGAAAATAAATACAAAAAATAGTAAATGCAAATGCATAAATCGTGACTATATCTTTGCACTTATATAATCATAAAAGAGTCAAAGTGCAAGTAAAAAATTTTTCCATTTCCAATTAATACGCAAAAAATATATAAGTACAAGCAGCAAGTAAATGTAAAGAAAACAGATCAAAAACAAAAAAAATCAACAATATTTCTTTTATCGATTAAATTTGCATTAAATTAACTTTTAGTTATTATTCAGAAAGGTCAAATTAACAATTTAAGAATAACAAATTTACCTTTTAAACCTAATATTCTAACTTTCTCATTAACGACATTTTCATGTTTCAGATACCCAAATCAAAATTCTCTTGTGATGGAAGGACATCCGGCTACTACGCTGATGTAGAGAGCGGATGTCAGGTAAATAAAAACAGTCAGAAGCACATTACCACCTAATGTTGCCATTTTTACAAGGTGTATCACATGTGTGATGGCTTAGGCAGACAGTTTAGTTACACATGTCCCAATGCAACTCTCTTCCAACAAAGAATGTTAATATGTGACCACTGGTACATGGTCAACTGCAGTAAATCCGAAGATGACTACGCAGCAAATCTACGAATAGGACAAAGAGAAATGCCTTTCGTAGACGATTCCGAATCGAATCCATACCACAGAACGCCGAGACCTGATTTGCTGTCGCACCCAAGCCAATCCGAATACGACATCATCTATCGCACAGGAAAGGCACAATTGGCCAACAATTTAAATCTTGTCGGGGTTGAATCTGATTCGAAAAACAGCACCACCTCGACAACGGATGAACCAGCATACTCTTTACCGAGTCACTGGTCCACGGAATATTCTCAACAGCCCACAACGGACAAATCCATAGTAAAAGATAAACTGACGAATGTTCTTAACACTAAGAAAAATTTGGAAAACAGCAGCACAATTAAGGGGAAACCGATTATTGGTTTCAACGCAGCAACTGAATCACCACCAGTCAATTATAAGTCTTATTACAAAAATACGACTCCCGTGTTTCCGAAAACAGTAGAACTGACCACCGCGGCGCCGGATGATCTGGGGTTGTTACCGCCGCTGCCGTATCAGCTTTTAAACGCCAGCAAAGACACCACTCTGGTAACCACGACTGAAATTCCTGTGAATTTCAAATCAGAATTCAAAGCCACAACGCCGGTTTATCCAAAAACTGTGGATGCGACCAGCGAAGAACCGGGCGATTTAGGTATACTACCTCCGACGGGACCCAACAGCACCAACGAGACGCAAAAAACTCCTCCACTAATTTTAAATTTGGAAATCGAACCACCTGTTGCTAGTCCCAAGTCTCAACCTCTCAACAGAAGTCAGGACGACAGCGATGTTTCATCGCCTTCCAAATTTTATCAGCCGCCTAAATTCGAACCTGATTACACAGAAGTAAGTAGTGAAAACGACAAAGGCAAAAAGGGCGTGTTTAAGTCGCTGAACAACAACGAATGGGAGGATTTAAGGAAGAAATTTTTAATTCCGGATTATGAATTTCCACTGGAGTCTGTTTCCAGGCCCAGTTACGATAGTGTTTTAAGTTCGTTTCAAGTCAGTCCGGGTTTCCCGGAAAAATAATGATAAAAGAACATGTTTAAACCCAGTAGGTATGTTACCATCTACACACAATCATTGAATCAGTGAGTTTAGAAGGTGCTTATTAATATTATTTTGTTAAAATACTATGTTGTTTGTGCTACTACAAACAAAAATGCTCATTCTATTGACACATGCATTGTGCGGTGTAGTACGGATTTTTACAGTTTGCACTGATTACCACAATCCCTATTACACTATACTTCGTGCGTGTTCTTTTCTAGTGTAGTATGAATTGTTGCCGATATGTATTAAGGTACAAAATGTTGGTTATACCTATTTAGGAAGGGTCAAAATTTGTAACTATATACTAAAATCTAGATTTTTTCAAGTATTATTGCCTTATCATTGAATTTGGTATTTGTTGCTAAATTAATTCGAGAAAGACGCATTGTCACAAGACAATGCTAAATGAAAAAATATCCAATTGAGCTTTAATTGTAATTTTGTTTCGTGACTATACTTGCAAGACAATAATTTTTACCATGATCACGTGGTATGTGTATATTTTAGTCTTCAAAATTTGTAATAATCATAAATTACTAATGTTATAAGTTTGATACCAAAGTGAATTTAAGTATCCACGCTACTTACATTTTAACAGCGTTTTAAACTAGTAAGAATAATCTTGATAACTCAGATAGGTACCTCAAGTCACAAGAAATATAGGTAAGTAGCTTATGTTAAGTGTTGCTCTGATAAATTGTAAATAGTGTCATTAAATATTAAATTAAATATAAAAATTATTGAAAGTAGAAATATTTTTTTTATTAACCGATACGAATGAAATATGGTGACTGATCCATTTTATTGAAAAACAATCAAAAGACTTGGATGAATTTATTTTCGTAATTACTAACAAATTTTAAAATCTTATTTTTTTATAAATAAAAAATGCATCTTAAATGAATGGTTCGATGTTGATTTCTACACAGGAGCACGGGTTTGTCAGCTCAAACTTGTGCAAGACATTAGGGTGCAAGACACCAATTTTGCCAATATCGTTTCCATTGCAAATAATTCGTGCACACCTTCCTGGGAAAAATGCTGGGTCTACAATTGCATCTATGAGACACATTTCAATATTTCCATCGCAAAATTACCTTCGCAGGCTTGAAGATAATACCCTTTGGGCGTCTTATTAGGATTCCACGGCACCTCCAACAACAACATGATCTTATCCAGAAGACCGTGCACAACTTCGAAGCCCGCATTCTTGTTGCAATTTACGGCACAAATTCTCCTTTCATTACGAGCGCCGACCTCTAAATGCGCCTGTTTTAATTCTGACTTGAAGCAACTACATTAAAATTACCGGTGGCGGGGTCCTTGATGATGACGTCGGACACTTCAAAAATTTTCAGTGGCAGCGGCATCTTCTTGTTAGCTGCAATGGTTTTCAGGAGACCTGGCAGCAGCGTGGTGCGACAAACTTGAAATTCTAGGGTCTTAGGATTAGAAACATGAACGGCTGGGATTTCGTCGACCGAATTGAGTCCAAGTTTGGTCGAGATGTCATCACGCGAACACTTAAAAATTGCAAAACAATTAAAGAGCATTTAATTTGACACATACTTTATTACCAAAGTGAAAGTTAACGCTTCTGTAAATCCAGCTTGTGCAATTGGGTCTCTGAGGAGATCAGAGAGCTTGTTAACCGGCGATTGCTCCCCGATTGTATTCGTTTTCGGCAAAGTTCTGGGTATTTTGTTGTATCCATAAGCAATAGCGACATCCTCATAGATATCACAGGGGTGAATCACGTCGTGTCTAGTCGGAGGAATTGTCACTTTAATATCCCGACCATCTGACGTCAGTTCAGACTTGAGACACATTTTATTAAGAAGTTTGGTAACATTTTCGGGGGATTCACTTAAATTTATTAAAATCAAACACACATCAACTTTGCACAAACGTTTCGTACCTAATGCCGACGACAGTGTTCGCGGTTTCTGCAGAAATAACTTCGTTGCGGTATGCTAAATCCGGGTAAAATTCTGATGAGCCATCAGGAGCGATAATTTCGCAAGTTTCTGTTGTAAATTGGTCTTTACAATATTGGCTGAACATGCACACCATCGTATCCACCACTATACGCGCCTTAAATTATTTGATAAAAGCCGCAGCTTTCACTCTTTTGATTACGACTTACCTTTGTCAAATCTGTGGCGGTACACTCAATGAGAACATTTTTCGTTTTAAGGGTAATTTTCGAATGATCTCCATTAATGATTGGTGGAAGTGAAAGGATTACGCCATTGCTGTCAATTACAAGTGGGTAAACGGGACTCTCTTTTATGATATGCAAATACTGCTTTAACTGAGCGTGATTCTAAAATAAAAATTTGAAAAAATCGATACCTGAGAATTTGCTGCAAGTTTCAGTATATGAATAGTGGGTTGCCTACACAACTAGTTTCAACGTTAACAGAACTTACTGAATATAATTCCATCACTCCATGTCCCGTATATTCCTTATCCTGATTAAGTGGTACAAATTTAAATTCTGATGGTGGCTTTGCCTCATATGTGAAGGGGCCCTGAACAGTGTCCAAATCATGAGTGCCAATTGACACTAAAGTACGTCTGCGACAAATATTCTGATGCAGTTTATCTTGTAAATCAATGAAACTGTTGTAGGAGTCAGGTGTGAAATATAAATTTCTTAAAACCGCGGCTACAATGTGTGGTCTAACTTGTGAGGTCTCAGGCTTTACGTAAATCTTCTGAATGCTTTCAGGGGGTGGTTTAATACACTTGAAAACAGGTGGCTTTATTCTGTAAAATGTAATTGGAATAGTACTTAATTTATTTAATAAATTTCAAACTTACTTCCCCTGAAATATACGTATGCCGAGAGTTAAGCCTTCGAGGCATAACAGATCGTATCTGTTGGCTGGAATGTCAATACGATATATAACATCTTCAGATGCTCCAGCAACTAATGCAGCATTTTCACCTTGTTCTTTACTTATCATCTGCTTTTCTGTCGTCTAAAATTTACCAAGTATTGCATCATTCTTTGTTGTTTTTATAACAGACATACCACTTCGTCCAATTCAAGCCCAAATTCGAAGCATAATCGTTGGAATTCATCGTCACCTGATTTTAGTTTTTGGAAAAAGAAATGAAAGAAAATTAACATTATTAGATTGAGGTTAGGTCACATCAAAGGTAAGTGTAGTGTTAAGTGTAGATACGAGACAAATGTTTCAAGTACCATGTCAACAGATATTTAAATAATTATTTTTCATAATAAAAGTAAAACACATATTAATTTACAAAATAACCTTTATAAAATACGAAGGAAAAAATGAAATCAGTACTATTAAACTTACTGTAAGTTTTTCCCAGGGCTTCAAATAATAAATTTCGTTTAACTCCGATCGTTGGCATTTTAATAAGTAAATGATGAATTTAACAGTAATTATATTAATTAATAATCACGTTGTACACCGATATATGCACACTTTTTAACTGTTATGTGTCACCTGTATCACTGTCAAGAAACAATACTACCAATAGAAGAAACCAGAGCAAATTCCCCTAAATTGTGCAACTATTTAATGTATAGTGAATTTCGCGGTATTAAGAAAATTGCCTTTTCAAGTATAGTTATTTTCTAATCGCTTTTAATTCAAATAAACTTCATGAGAAATCAATAACAGTGATTTTATATGAGACGAGTGACTTATGATTAACTACCATTTTTGTTATTACGAAATCATGGGGCTATCGGATCATAATATTTAAATTTTATCATTTTGTTCATTTTGATGCTGGTTTCAAATCGTTGTATTTTTTCCTTACTTCTCTAATTACTCTGAAAACCTAGAAACTGACACTAAAAATTCTTTCATTGTAGTATTAATTCTTTTAATAAAATCATTCAGTTTAAGCCTTTTCCTGTGTGTCAACCATCAATCAACGTCTAAAAATATAATATTCTCTTGATAATTTTCCAAATATAGAAGCGATTGCGGTTGAAATATACTTGCAAAACTGACCTACGTATTGTAAAATATATTTAACTATCCACTCAGACCACTATTGAGCTTGCTGTTTAAAAGCGGCCGCCAGTGATCAATCAATCAGTAAGTTTAGATAGCATCTGAAGTGCAATGTCTCTGGTTTGTTTGATCATGCGATCTAATTTTCTTATGGAAGTATATTTGGAACAATCAGGGAAAATAAAAAACTCCCTTGTAATACCAACGTCTATATTTGAGTATTTTCTACAAGCAGAAAGTGTCAAGTTGTCTCTGATTAGATTTATGCGGAACAATGATTACAAAAAAATTCATACTGCATAAAAAAAGATTAGCAATACAGTTCGTTTTTTCTAAATTTCAAACAACAAATTGTTATTTTTCAAAACGAATTTGTTATTTTGATAATAAATTACAAAATGTTTGTAAAAATTAATAATAATTAATTATAAATTTCCTATGTAAAGTATTTTGATTTTGTTTATTTTATTTTTTAGATATGTTAAGGTTTTATTTATCACAGGGTTGCAGTGATAATATGTTTTATTTTAGGTTTTGCATCGTGAAACTAAGAACAAGAAATAAAACGGCATTTAAAAGCACACGATTTACGGTAACAGCAAGTACGGATATTTAATAATAATTTATTGTATACTAAGGTAAAGGTATCACAATGTACTTATATTTTTATTGTGGAATAGCATAAGAGTGTCCTATGTCTCCCAAAAATAATAGTATTTTGACCGAATATTTTGATTTGTAATTAATTTGGGCAAATCGCATTGTTTTAAAATGATCTATTTTGCTAATGGAATATTTTGAGAATGAATTGACAAAAATACTTTCATTTTTAGAAAAGTAGACCTTCGTCGGTTAGAACACTGGTGTAGGAGTAGTGTCAAGAAACGTAATGAAAGTAAGCTGGTAGGGCTCAGTACAGCAAACTTTCATTACGTGTGTTGTCAAGTTTTGGAATTTAACATTAAACTTTACAAATATTTACAGTACCACATTTCCCGAACTCTTTTGAGAATATTTTCATTACATACTACATTTACGTATTTTTCTAATATGTATAATTAGGCATTTGCCTAATTTTACCAATGGCTAAAGTACAATTTGCTAAAGGCGTGTATTTACAAAATATTAAAATAACTTACTGAAGCTTGGGTCCCGCATAAAACCAGCGTGGTACCTCTAATGAGCTAATTTAGGATAAAGTTCTATAAATATATTATTGTCTTGTGGTAATTATTGACCTGAATGTAAACGCTATGCACGAATATCATAATGCATCATTAAATAGATATTACAACAGAAACATTCGTGGGATAGCTGAGTACGATTTGTTAAATGCTAATACGAAGTTATCGCCGTTGGTTTCTGATCTGAGATCTTTTACGTCATGTGCAAATCACCTTTTAAAATCCTGGTAAATGTCTTTTTGAACTGTTGGTTAGCAAGAGCGTAACAAAACGGATTAAGAGGGCTATTCGCGTAGCAAAGAAAATAAGAGAACATGTAAACGTGCCCATTGACGCACGGCGGTTCCGAGCAAAAGCCTTCGACGAGAGCGAAAATGTGGTAAGGTGTCCAGCAGATGACGAAAGCTCCGAGAATGAAGGAGATGGTCCTGAGGGCTTTCCTAGCTCGGTTTTCCGATTTCGACTTCTGCCTGCCGAATCCCCCGAACGGCACGACGGCCTTCTTCTTCTTCCCCTTCAGCTTTTTCCCGATGTTCTTGACAAAATCCCTCTTGGCGGCGTTATCGTCCGTGTCTGTTGTGGTAAAGGTTTTATTTCGATTCGCCTCGACTATAGTGGTTGCCGCCATAATGGCGGCTGCGTTACCTGTCTGGCTGATGGCGGACATGCCGCAAGGAGTGCTGGGATCGGAGTCCCGAGTGCCATCGTTCACAGACAAGTCGCTCACGATGGAAGTGATAGGCCTTTCCGCGCTCAAGGTGACTTCGGTATTGACCCTCTTTGACTTCGATCCAGAATGGGCGGACGACCGAATCAAAGCAGTCTGAAGTAAAGACGCGTTAGATATGGCGGCGTGGGCGGGGGATTCGGTCACTGTGCATGACGAAGGGGGGCTTTCGCAAACAGGGGTGGGGACAACTACTGAGCTTTCATCCATGTAGCGCAAGTCAGCTCCGTTAAGTCCTACCAAGACGTCGTAAGTGGCTTGGGGTTTAACGTGCAAACTACGAGGTCTCTCTGTCTGAGGTGAGATCCTTCCGGTTTTGGGGGGGCTACTCTGGAACTGTTCGGGGGGTGGAATGATACTCTGAGACTTTTGCGAAGGCGCAGGAGAACATTTTGGATCTACAGATTCTTTACAAGCGGGTTCGGGCTGGAGGGGTGTCGAACAGTCACCTACCGTTGAATTTTCTGTCGGATTGTCTGTGTCTAGCAAGCTCTGTTCCGAAATTTGCGGGAGAGATGGAGAATGTTTCTCGGTCCCGGGGGTGTGACAAGGTTTGAGATTACCTCCGCTGCCCGGAATCCCCCCGTTGACTCTGTTATTGTTCTCGAACATGTGCAGTGGCGCACTCGTCTGCACCACTATGCCTACAATGGAAGATCGTTTTTTTGCTGTGGTCGTCTGTTGGTGTTGAATGGCAGTTGCGGAACTATCTTCATCGGATTCGAAAGCTGGACTGCTGGAGCGCTCCGATTTGTCGCCGTCACCACCCAACTGAGCTGTCGGAAGACACAAATTACGTCTCTCTAAGTTATTGGTGTCAGCGGTTGTTGTGGTGGTGGTCGTGGTGGTGCTGCTCTTGTTCGAACTGGTTCTTTGACTGGAGTTTGAGTCCGCCGAACCTCCACCTGCGTGGACGTCTTTGACGGTCAGACCCGTGCTTCCCACGATTCCCGCCTGGTTGTTGGGTACGATCGTAGCACTTGCGATTGTCTGAGGTTTATCTTGGCTTAGAAGAGTGCTTTGAGTTTTTGATAGACCGATTCCAGCAGCACGTCCTGCCATGCCCGACATAGCACCGGCACTCAGAGCCACCATTGATTGCATTTTACGCTGTTTTGCTTCGCTTTTCTTCTGCATGTCGTAGGCAGTTTTGTATATTCCTCCGTATAATATAAAAAGGACGATCAACGTCGTCCAGTAATAGCCTATGATAAGAGCAGTATTAAAAATGGGGTCTTTTAGGAATTGTACGGCGCACTGTCCTGGTAATAAATCTCGATAACCTATAAAATGTTCCCAGCCAAATATACTAATAAAAAATAAAAGTGCTGGAATGATCCATGTAATAGTCACCATCCATACTACTCTCGTTTTCGTTCGCCAACTTCTATACTTTGCTGCGATCTTTACCGAACAAAATCTATCTATAGTTATTAGCAACACGGTATATTGCGACACCAGGCACACAGTATAATCCACAGAAAGCCATAAATCGCAAAGCAGAGGTCCTAAATCCCAAGAACCCATCAAAACATATACTGTATAGAACGGCATGGAAACTGTGCCTGTAACAAAAAATAAATCGATAAAAAACTCGGATCGTATATCATTTTCTATTGTTTCACCACGTTAAAAACGATTAAAAGTTAATCAACATTAATTAATTCCTGTATAATGTAGCAGATTTAATCAATTTCATGCTGTGGTAAACAATTAGGAGAAACTATATTAAGTTCTTGAAACATCCTCAATCAATCAACTTTGAGAAAGTAAGAAAAGGAAATTAGCAAAATTGCTATCTAGTATGGTATTCTATCGTTTCTTGGAAATACTAGGCATCTTACAGACAAAAAAGTTGCTTCATGACATTAATACTGAACTACAAAGAACAACATTTCAGCCAGAAATTACCCTATTGCTAGATTGAGTATATGAAACAAAGTTAATAATTTGAGAAAAGAAGTACAAAAACTATAACAATCCAAGAATTAACCGTTGTACAGACATATAAATTTAAAAATTCTTTCAAGCGACAGAACTTTAGGAGTAGATGTGCTTCACATAATAAAAACAGAGAGCTTTGTTGGTACCATACAAATAACAGTTCTTTCATCTATTATGTTCTGAAAAACAATACAAAAAATCTAATTCATTCCAGATTTTGGTAAAGAAGCGGATTTATCTGTTATACTCAAAATACTTTGTCGAAATAAAAAACACGAAATTCAGATTTAATTTTTACTCATTACTTCGTTAAACAGAATAATAAATTAATAATTAAAAAAAAAATAGAATATGAATAACCTAAACTAAAAGAGATATTCCTAGATCTTAGAAGACAGCTTCTAATAAACGAAACCACAAGGTTTTCGATCCAGAAAAATTTAATTAAAATTGTAGGATACCTTCTGCTCGAATTTTAATAATTCTTTTGAAATTGTTTTCTTTAAAATTTTACAAAATATTTGTAATCCAGTGAAACATGTTGATTATATAATTATGCAAGACCTTTCCCTTTCAAAATGAGAACATTTGGATAATAAAAACAGAATTGAATCTCTTTTAGGAATTTCTTCTCCTCTTCATATGGTCCTGAGAAAAAATTTTCCAGATTGACAACATTATGGAGATTATAAACTATTAAACAAGTACAATAACAATTCCAAGTATGTACTCAATTCTACACCTTCAAAATTTTTCGCTATAAGATTGTATCTAAAAATCCAATATTTACTCCTTGAGAAATTTTTCAACTAATTAGTGCTAGAAATAAGGCGTCAACTTTCCAGCGCTTTATGATATAGTAACAAGAAGACTGCTTTGTTGGATTGTGTTTGACCAACTTTATGAAAATGCTCATTCGGAATTAAAGTAAAGAAAAAGTTCTTTACGCCAGAGTGAATAAAGCCATAAATAACTGGACCAGGACTTGTTAAGTCTGTATTTGGTCAAATTTTTTGTATCTTCTTCTATGCATTTCGGTGTCCATGTAGATCTAGTTGGACCAATACCATCATCAAAAGGTTACTCTCATATTTCACCAATTATGGACATGTTCACCGGTTGATTAAAACAATATTTTGGGAGAAATAGTTTCAAAAACCTTTTCCTTATAACATATTTCTCATTTTGGCGATCTTACCCTAAATCAAAAGAGTCAGTTTAAATCCAAATTTTTCATAGAACTTATTCTGTTTCTTAATAGTCATAAAATTTTTCATTATATCATTCCAATGATCTTTCTTGTTTAAAAAAATAAATGAAGAAACACTTAGAATTAGTTTAAATATTCCTGGAAATTTGTTTGTTAAAATTTCCAACGACCTTCTCAATTGTACCAACTTTTCATGTTTTATTTCAAGTAGATTGCGACTGCAAAATGCTGTCTCCATTTATTTTTGAGGAAAAGTAGAAGAAAAAATACTTTACAATATCCGTACCTTCCAAGTTATCTCAAGAAATACTAAATCTCTTGTCAGTGATTTAAAAAGGAAGTTAGTTTACCTTTTTTTTTAAATGTTCCTAAGTATAAGTATGTATACTAAAAATATGTCATTGTCATTGCAAGTTTTTACATGAAATAAAATCTTACCACTAATCATAATTTGTTTTTAATTTAATGTGATTTTATGTTTAAAGAAATGAAAATTCTTCGATTATCCAACAATTGGATTATCTCATCATGTTAATCAAAAAAAAAACATCAAACAAACTAAATAATCTTGGTCGCAGATAGCTTACCTATAAGCATATCGGTAGCGGCTAAAGAAGCGATAAAATAGTTGCTGGGTTGTCTAATATTACGGTCAACGATGAAAGCCAGAAGCACGAGAATGTTTCCAGCAACAGTTAAAATGATACACAATCCTAAACAGATGGCAATTAGAATCGTTTGCCAAAGTTCGAAAGGTGGAAGAAGAGGTGCTGCAGCGGAGACCAAATCCGAAGATCCAGAATCATTTTTAGTGATGTTGTGCTGGTCAAAGTCTATAACGGAATCGTTTCCTAAGATGTTCAACGGATCGGTGTCCCAAGATCTAATCACCGTGGTCGAATTGAACGCTTGCATACATTCTGTGAACGACAAAATCCCGCTGTAGACTGTTTTGCAGAATTTCTCTCGTTGTTTTTGAAGCTTCCTAAAACAAAAATGAAATGTCAAGTGGTGCGACGAAAGTTCAATCTGATGTTTTTTCATAAGCCTGCGTTTTGGTATGTTTCAAATGAAACGTTCCGCTTCGATATGAGTTGTGTAATATCTATTTGAGGTGGAGAAGCGGAATTCCGAGACGGTTTTGCCTTCATTACACGAGCGACTGAGCGAACAGCTTCATTAACGTCGACTGGTGCTTATGACGCTCCTAATGCAAAACTTTGCGATTGAGTGATAAGGTCGTCCTACACTCCTTGGATCCACTTTTAAAGAGCTGAAGTCGCTCTGAACCAATATTCACTGCAGTTTTATTTGTAATGTAAAAACACAGTTTCAAAATCAATCGAAATATTGTAAATTCTGTCGATCATAATACACATTATGCGAAGCAATTAAAACTAATTAACTGCAAAAATCAAGTGCCACTGAAAATTACATTTTGTATATCTAAGATTTTCGAAATTTCGGTAGAAAATGACGCATTTTTGCAAAAATGTTGACTACTTGTAAGGCCCCTTCAGAACACAACACTTTTTTAGGGATTTTGCCCTGTTTTTAAAGGTATATTTAAAAGCAAATATTTCAAAGATTTTGTCCTATTTTTAAGGTAGTTTTTAAAAAGTAACATTTTCAAAGACTTTCCCCCGATTTTAAAGCATATTAAAAAAGTTTAAATTCGCCTTTGGCTCATGAAGCTGCTGCGCTGAATTTCAAGGTATTTCGATCTGTTTTTAAGTCTGTACTACCGGGGGAAATTGAAATACACGCAATAAAAAAAACTGGTAATAGGTAATAATGAGATCGATGCACTCATGCAATTTTCGTGGGGCGGTATGGTGCTCCTACTGAGAAAAAATATTAGAAGT
>QDEB01114290.1:0-13576 GCA_004193795.1 Asbolus verrucosus | reverse complement strand
TACTTATGGCGACCAGTATATAATGAAGTAAAGATGATAGAATTACTATGCCACCTTAGATAAAAGGAGAAAATTAAAGAAACAAGACAACAGGAAGATAGATGCAGCAAAAAAGCACCAATGAGTTCTAGATAAGTTGATATTATGCTATGTAGAAGAAGAAACTATGGAACATTTAGCAAATAATTGTTGTCGGATACTAAAATTGAACAAAGAAAGATGGGAAATAGTGGGAAGGATGTGGAACGAAAAAGAGACAATTAAAATAAGTCCATATGGATTAAGTTACAAGTTTAAATTGAGAGACTTTAGTTTAGTGTTTTTGCGATGGAATATTTTGGCGCCGCTTCTGAAAATGCAGAATGACAAAAACAGAAACAGGAACTTATCACCAGGTACGTTAGCATTTAGGCCAAGTGTCGCCTCGCTGGGTTTGATGTTGGTAAAAGCCGAATTCGAACTCGCTGGTAATGAATCAGATTTATTCGGCTATTTATATAAGCCAAAGTACTTTTCCCACAATAGAACGAGCACGTAACAAGTAAACAAAGGCTAAGAAATGTTCGAAATTGTGGACATTGCTATATAGGGTGAAAAATTAACGACAAGTCAACAAACAAACTGACAAACAGTGGTTTTTTGCGTTTGAGGCGCCGTCTCTGCGGTGTCGGGCGGCGCGCCAGAGGACGCTCCGACAGACGCTGATGGCCCGACTGGGCGCCCAGCCACGTCGCGACGGCACAGCCGCCTGCCTGACGGACGCTACCACCCTGATTACCGAATACTTACACAATCAGAGATGATTGCAACCAACACACCATACATTAATGCATTTAGATTCGATTTATATCGAGCGATCAGTGCCATAATACATGTCCGTTCGGAACTTTCCTACGCATAACGTGTCCGTCTCGCAACGACGCCGACGCCGACGCCGCGGCGTACCGCCGGCGGGAACCGATGCAAATTCAATTATTCATCGCCGCCTCACCTTAACCGATTCCGGTTTTTCGGTTGGACGACGAAACTTGATTCTTCGACCTGACGTTCGCTGGCCCGGCTGCTCGCCCTTCAGGCTGGATTTTGCAATCGCAATCGTTCTCGGCGAAATTTTCTCAAAAAACAAAAAGTTTTCGCAGGCACGTCCTTACCGCAGCACTCCCCGTGGAGCCAGCGATGGATGTCGTGACGTTTTAGATTAATATTGTTCGTAAGTGTATGTGCAGTTACGTCATATTTTGTTGCAGTTTTGTTGTAATTACTCTAAGTAGTTCACACCCCGCGCTGAGGCGCTTTGTTCAAATTGACCTCCTTTTGTCGTGTTTTTTAAGAGTCGAATCTGAGATAATGAGCGTCCACGTCGTATTAATTTGCAGAGACGCATTGAATCGCATATTGCTTTTCCTGGTAAACAAATAAAATCTGGGGCGAATCGAAGGCAAACAAAGCTATTATAAATTAAATTTTTATGTTTATCTGTACATGTGCAATATTAATATCGGCATTGGAGTGGCATAAACAAGGGGGAGCCGGAGTTGATGGCGCCCCCAGCGACGCGTCTGGAGTGGACCCGGCTCCGGCTGCTGGAGCCAGCCAGGAGAACAAGCACCGGAGTCCGGAGCCAGCGCTCCTTCAATAACAGAGCCACAGGACACGTCCAACTCGAAAACAACAACAGACTTAAAGAATATCCTAGATGCAGAACATATTTTATGGCATTTTTATAGATCTGCCACTTCCGCAATCCCCTCATTGTTTTTCTTCTGTTGCCAACAATGAATCACAACCCAAACTGATAAATGACGTTCACCGAATCGGAAAATTATCGACAAACGCGGTGCGACAAGTAAATAATGTCCTGCATCGAAAACAGACCCCGACCGGACAGCCACGGGTCGGACCCTAACCTCTTTTGCGTCCGTTCTGCGTTTTTTCGTTGAATATTCACGATCTGATTGGTTTAATGCCGGCGAGATGGCGATTTTTCAAAAGTTACCAATTTGGCAGCGGTCACGCGTACAAATCATGTCGAATATGAGCAATAACTCCGTGCCGAGACCGTTCCGGAAGAAAGCGAACATTACACCAACCGCCGGTGCATTTTTATTAATTTGACAAAAAGTCATAGTTGGAAGACGCCGCCTGGGGCCGCCGCCGAGACGCCCTGGACGCCAGAAGTCCTAAGAACTGGCGTCATTTTATTTTGCTCATGTTTATAAAACGACCGACCATCATTTATTTACTGATTGTGCCGATGTCTCTAAGCAACTTCCTGTTACGGACCGATTTTTAACAAAGTTATGCTACGCTGTTTTCCCCGAGGGGGTTGTTTGGTAAAATCGTTAATTCGGGGGTTGAACACTCGTAAGTAGTTCGCCGTAAACACGGAGCTGAAGAACTTCAAATCGGGAAAAAACTGGATTATTACAACGCGATTACGGAAAGCTCTTTGATCATAATGATCAGGCTTGAAGAAGAGTTTCTTATATTGCAATATCTAGTGCCGGCCGGAATGCAGTTCCGGGAATTATTGAAAACATTCATGTAATAAAGACTGCATTCCTTATTCTTATAGCTGTATTCCTAATTTTACACCATTCTTGAATTATTTTATAGTGTGGTGCATGTTAAAATGCTTAAATCTAAATAACTTGAATATAGTGCCCATTGTCGATACCTTTCTCACTTGTTTTTGAACATAACCACTGTTTTATGTAAAAAAAAGAAAGGTTTTGGTTAACCAAAAAAAACTCACTCACGAAAACTACCCCCTTAATGTTATAATAGATAACAATAACTCAAGGAACTATACTTAATACAAAAATCCCTTACATTACTAACAAATACATCAACTGTGGAAGTTAATGCATTATAGTTACGACACATATTATTTAGTTATTTGATAACTATATTTAGCTGTGTGATTCAAGCTGTGCTCTCTGCATAAATCATATTGATTTTCAGCTAAATTTACATGGTGCACTACGTTTATAAATTTGTAATAACATTTAGATAGCCATACAATGGTAATGTCGGTATGAAGATGAAAAGAAAGAATGAGATGAATTTAAAACATTTTTTAAATAAAGAAGTTACTTCACAAATTAATTCTAATTTGCCCCAAAAAAAGTAATTTAAGGGTCAAAAAAACAAATTAGGGAGTTACGGGGTTGTTCTTAAGAGGTTAAAATTTACATTATTGCTAGACATATTAAGGTGTTCTTTATGGCCATTTAGACCCAATTATTGCTTCACAAAATGCAAATTAAATTTAATATGATATATCATGCTTCATATCATTATTTTTGAATCTTTTCTTAAGACGCTCGCAATGTCCCGAGTTCCCGTATGTAAAAACGGAAAATATGTACTGCAAACAGTACTAAAATTTTTAAATTTTTCTGTTTTTGAAGTCACAATTTGCCTACAAATAAGTGAAAGATCACAACTGTAACTCTTCATACGAACACGTGCTGTGGTTTTGTTTAGTTCATAAGTGAAGCATTATGCACATAAAAACTTTTGAATGGCTTGTCATAAAGTCAAGATTGTCGTAAGTTTTAAGGTGGGATGTGTTACATACACGGGTGAGTGGGTGGGCGAGATCACAACAGAGTGCGCTGCGCTTCCGGTCACCTGCGCCCACCCCTAGCGCCGTCACTGTCAACTTTGCAATTAGAAAATTATAATTACAGACGCACAATAATCGTAACGATTTTCTTTTTCCCAATTTTCGCGTCAACTCGAGAAGTACTTGACGGATCAGAACGCGCTGGTTTTTACGACAGCAAATAGTAAATGGATATTGATAGCGGTTTCTCCACTCCGCTTCAAAACGGGAAAGTTTGCAGTCAACCAGTCGTTTAATTAGAAGAACACATCTCCAAATTATCCAAATACGGTTCTGTGTTTTGCGGGCAAAATTTCTGTTTTCGTGCCTCAGACCTGATTGCCGCGCGGTATTGACACTTACACTCTTATTTACGGATTTTTTCTGCTTCGATTATCTACAGTGTGGCAATTTCAGAATAAAAATTTCTCCAAACAGAACCTGTACACAATGCAATAAAGCATAGACTATCGCGTGCCTTGACCTCGAAGTCAGGCTGGGTGCCGTGTATTTGATGCCGATAGAATACGGAATTCGTTTGTAGTTTGGTGTAACTGGAGCGAGTGAGGATGGTGTCTGAGGCCGAACGGACTTTCCTCGGGTTGGATCTGAGCACCCAGCAGGTAAGTCTCGATGGAAAAGTCAGTCGTTACCGATAATTGCGATGGCCAGCAATCGATGATGGCCCACGGAAAAAACGAGCGCATGCGTCCGTTTTCCATGTTTCCTCCGAAGGAAAGGTATGTGTCACAGCTAGGTGGGCACCAGCCGCTAACTAGCCCACAATGGAGACTAGGAATGCCACCTGTTGATGACTTCCACGTTCGTCGATCACCGGTTGAGAAACCTTGCGAGTCTTCGAAAATGGGCGACTTTGACGTTACATAATCGATAAAAATGCCGCTCGAAACCGACGTGATGATTTGAACGACCTCTGGGCTTAATGCTGCCCATAAATAAATTACGCTGATATCATTTAGATAAGAATGTTTGTAAATCTGTCGTTAAAACAGCAGATTAGCGGCAATAATAATTTCTTGTTTTCATTACACAAAAGCCATCATGCAGCCAAAATAAAAAACACTTCTGGGCGAAATCATTAAAAATAATGTAACTTACTCGTGCTGTCATCAAAAAACTGTAAAAACAAATGCATGATGATTCAAAAATCAGAGTTGCAAGTACTAGCAGTTCCAGCGGGAGAAAGGGACAAGTTTCCAAAAATTGTCGAAAGAAAATAAGGTTTTTCGAGTTGCAGTCTCCAAAAAATAATTTGTGGCGAACTGAGAGTTGAAAAATTATCCTCGTTTGGGTGATGGAGTCCAAATTTGGCCATAACTGTAAAAAGACGACTACAAGGCCCTGTAGCTGATCCAATTATAGATTTGCATAAAAGAAAGCTTTTTGTTTGAATCATTGACTGACGAGAAAAAGTAACGATGTAGCTCTGATCTGATGGTGTTTGAAAAACACGAATTTGTGTTTGAAATGCAGAATTGGGAGTGAGGAGAACTAAGCCTTATTCCCTTTTCGCTTAGAGTTCATTTGATTGAAGTTCATTCAGTCTTTTATTGCTCAATAAAAGTTATTGTTAAATATTAAAAATGTATTTATGGAGTATCAATACGAGTTATGTTCTTTTGAAAAGCATGCTCCATCACTTTGTTGTGTACGTGTACCAATTAATAGGTTTATAACTTTGTACTGCAGTTATTCTGAAGAATTTATAACAGTAATTTAAGCCATCACTGTTAAATTTATGAATAATTTTTCCTTTCTTTTAAATTAAATCGTTGCAAATTTCGCAAAATTTGATTTATTGTTAAATAACACAGTAAATAATTTTCTCGGTATTCACTAGTCAGTTATGAAGTTCTAGTTTTTGCTTATTTCCAGTGATTTTATTAAAATTTATTATGCATAAACATTATTTATTGCTCAGTTATTCTAATTTCAGTAATTACTGTAATTTAGCTCCAAACAGCGATCGGAAATGGCGTCAATTATCGGCTTCCGGGAACTTTATCTGTGAATTTTCAGACTGAAGTTCCGCGAAGTTGATCACTGAATTTAGGCGAACTGGACATGTGCTGAAAATTCCGGACGAAGTGCATTCACATCCAACCGAACGGAATTTCCTGGTGTGCGACTACGGCGCCGTTCTTAATTGCGAACATGCGATGTGTGATGAGTGGTGCTCCACAAAAACATTCGATTATAATCTGAAAAATCAGATCATTGTCAGCCTTTCTGAAATGTAAAATGATTTTTTATCGTGATTGACAATTTATCCGATCTTATTTACCAAATATCTATATTCTGTTTCCTCTAAATGAAAAAATTATAGTTAATGCCTTCGAAGTTATTCCAGCCAACTTTTCCCCTGAAGGAAAAAGTGCGTGACACTGACAAATCTGTTGCGAGTCCATAAGCGACAGTGACAGATTTGTAAAATATATTTCTTGGTTTCTTACTCAGTTCAACCACAAATCGAATGGATAAAGTTTAACAGTCGGAATATGATTTCTTTCAGCTGAAGGCTGCCGTGGTCGACAATAATCTGCAAATAATCCACGAAGCCTTAGTGATGTTCGACAGCGAGCTTCCCGAATTTAGAACTCACGGAGGAGTTCTGATGGAGAAGACCAATCCGAACTGCATCACAGCCCCCACGATTATGTGGGTGAAGGCTCTCGACATGCTGATGGATAAGCTGATAGTGGCGGGAGTGGATTTTTCAAAAATCGCCGCCATTTCTGGTTCTGCACAACAGCATGGTTCCGTGTACTGGCAAAGAGGTTCCGAGAAGCTTCTCACCAGTCTCGATCCCGGCCAGTTTCTGCATCATCAGCTCGCCAGCAGCTTCTCCATCAGTAACAGTCCCGTGTGGATGGATTCCAGCACCACGAAACAATGTCAACAATTGGAGGACGCTGTAGGGGGCGCAGACGTAAATGTTCCTTGAAAATTAATTTCGCAACATTTTTATCGACCAACTTTCAGAAACTCGCCGAAATTACGGGGTCTAGGGCGTATGAGCGATTTACTGGTTCGCAGATTGCAAAAGTATCCCAAACCAGACCGGAAGCCTACAAGAATTCTGAAGTAAATGAAGCAGTGGAGAAAGAAATTTAATTAACTGTCTTATTTGCAGAGGATTTCTTTGATAAGTAGTTTTTTGTGTTCATTGCTTTTGGGAAAAATCGCCCCCATTGATATATCAGACGGTTCTGGAATGAATCTGATGGACATCCGAACGAAAAAATGGAATTCGAGTTTATTAGAGGTTGTAGGTCCAAATTTAGACGAGAAACTTGGTGATGTAGTCCCTTCAAACACTGATGTCGGTCCTATCTCTTCCTACTTCGTCGAAAGGTATAGTTTTAATCCAAATTGTCGAATTATTGCATGTACTGGTGACAATCCTGCGTCGCTGGTCGGTAAGTGTTTTCACTGCAGGAGACAAAAGTTTGCGGGCTCACTACACCTTCCAGTGAGTCCGAAAACTCTTTTCTCTCATTTTTTTAATTCCAATACACGGCGACCACTTTTAAGGGATGAGGCTCAACGAAGGATGGCTAGCTGTCAGTTTGGGCACCAGCGATACGGTTTTTTTGTGGCTGACCGAACCGAAAGTGGTTTTAAACGGCCACATTTTATGCAATCCCGTAGATCCAGAGGCTTATATGGCCATGTTATGGTGGCTGAATCAGGATTTAAGGTTGATTTCATTTAAACGTCGTCTCATTTCAGCTTTAAGAATGGCTCTTTGACGCGGGAGAGAATCCGAGATGCCTGTGCCGAATCTAACTGGGATATTTTTAACCAGCTGTTGGACAGCACGCCAAGAGGAAATTTTGGAAACATGGGTAAACCGAATCCTGAATTTTCTCTAAAACTCGAAATGAAAAAACGAAAAACCACAAATCCGTTAAAAAATTCGATTGTTCTCCCTCCAATTTTGTAAAAGCTGGGTACAGTTGGGAGCGAAATTAGCAATGACTGTCAAATTGTAAAGCGACATATTTGACATAATTCAAAAGGTGTTTTACACCGTAACATTTGTCAGCTATTCTTCTAATTTCGCTCCGGACTGTTCTCACTGATTATGGGATTTTTTGAAATAACAACAAAAAGTAGTCGTTTGTTTCTTTTGAGATTTGAATTTATATTGATTGTAGGCTTATACTACGATGTTCAGGAAATTCTTCCATTTTTATCTGGAGATTACAGATTTAATAAGGCTGGAGACAGAGTGACAAAATTCACAAGTTTAGAAGTCGAAGTGAGAGCACTAATCGAAGGGCAGTTCATTGCTAAGAGAGCGTACGCTGAAGACATCGGATTCACACTAGGTTAGTATCGACGTGGCTTAATGTGCAGAAGTAAAAATTTGGACCAGAGTAAAAATTCAAAATTTCAAAATATATGTTCATGGCCCCGTTTTTTTTTGATTTTTTTTTTTGACCGGAAATACCCACTTTTCTTACCATGAACTTCAAATTTAAACCAACCCACGTACGCTTGTTTACGTACGTTGTCTGCACGCCATCTAATTTTAATGATTCGTTTTATTTCACTTACATTTCACATTTAAATTGATTTAAAATTTTGGAAATTTCGGAACTTCAGCAACTGTCCCATTTGTGAAAGTTATGTAAATAACAATACTTACGATTATAATACGCGTGGCGCAATAACGTGAAGTAAAATGAATCACATTCCAATACTTCAATCTCCGCAAAATTAAAATATCACAATGGACAAATTTCCAAAATTTGATTTATTCATCGATTTTCAACAATACATAAGTGTCTAAGAAGTACATGAAGCAAAGGTGAAAACACAAAAGCCTCTTTTAACAAGAATTGTTTACGTTACTACACGTGTTCCTCGAAACCCTGGCGCGATGGAAAATGTAATTATAGACTCGGATTCTGCGCATAGAACTTCTGTTTTTCGGATTATTAATGAGCGGCTCTTGCAGGAGGAAAAACAAAAATTTTAGCAACAGGTGGTGCTTCCGCAAACAAAGCGATTTTACAAGTCCTCGCGGATGTTTTCAACGCGCCTGTGTACCTTCAAGTAAGTAGCCTTAACACTCCAACTTTCGTAAAACATGAGCACGGCAGGAGGAGGCGAAATCGGCCATGCTGGGGGCGGCGTACCAAGCAAAGCACGGATTTCTGGGCGAGAAAAGTGACTACTTCCAAGTGACCTCGTGTCTTCCTCCACCGCGTCTCATCTGCGAACCGTACGGCGATGCTGCCGACATCTATGGACCGATGGTGGCGCGCTACAGAAAAATCGTCGCCTCTCTCTTAAATAAATGTTAATCGGGGAACTTGATTGACAAATACGTATAAACCAAAGCCTAAGCTTGATCCTTAACATACGTACTTAATAATCCTACTTATAAGCATAATTAACAATCGCCAATTACACACTTTTATAAACTTTTATTGTTGATTTTGTTAAAAATATGTTGTACTGTAAATAAATATTAATTTCATATTCATCAAGTTGTTCTTACTAAGCTACACCATCAAAACTTACAACGCAAAAAATTATTTCTTTCGCCCGCCGCGTTCTTTGACTTGCAACTGGATAACGGCCCCCGTGATTATGTTGTAATACGCAAGCGTATTCGAATCCTTGAAGAACATACCCTGAAACACACGAACGAATAGACGACATCAACACACTCATCATTCTTACATCATAAAACAATTTCTGCTTGGCTGGCGGCATGTTGGTTTCTTCTTGAATTTTGGACTTGATTGATGACACGCTCTCCGCCAAAGGCACGTTTAACGTCATCATCTGTCCGGTCAATTTCCATTCTGTCTTTTCCGGCATCACTGGAATGGCTATTTTTATAGCAACAGGATTCTGCAACAACAAGTTGTCAGCATCGAAATTGAAAAATTGCAATTCACGTACGGGATTCCTCGACAAGAAGACCTCTTCCGGAATGAGCGAATCTTCATTTCTCATCTTTTTATTGGAAGGTTCGTCTTCCGATTGCCCGTCACTCGGATGCTTCACGGGCATACCCATAGGAGGGCCCATCTGAGGCGGCATCGGCGTCACGAATCCCGCCATCGGTGGAGGCGCAGCCACTGAAAAACCACAATCACAACAGGACAAAATATATTAACGTTGACGTACTCATGAGGGGTGGTGGACGCATTGGCGCCATAGGTGGCGCCGGCATCATCATGATGGAAGGCTGGGGAGCCAACATTTGTTGTTGCGGAACCTGCAGCGTGATGGTCTGGGTCTGAGAAGGCATAACAGCCGACACCGACGTCTTCACAGGCTGAAACAAATTGTCAATTCTCCTCACGAGAAGCCGTCCTGACTTACCGTCGGATTTGGGTTGGCTTGTGGCTTGGCTGAAATGATCGCCGCTGCTGTGACTTTCGTCTGACTTTTGTTCCCTCCGATGACGTTTTTGGGGCCGATTTTCTCCTTTTCTTCGTCCGGAAGCAAACCTTTGACCTTGTGGATTTGATGAATCTGCTCTTCCAGAGTGATGTTGGCCCTTGCGGCTCTCGTGGCGGCTTCGACGCTCGATGTGTGTCCGTCCCAGGTGACTTTCTCGTCTTTTCTCACGTCCTCCTCGCCGATTTTCTTACCGATTGCGGTTTCCTCATCGCCGACGCCGAAAATGTCGGTACGCCTCTCTGCTAGCAGTTTCAAGCTGGCGTCGATGGCGGAACCTGAAATGGAAACTTATCGAAACCCTTCTTTCGGGGTTTTTTTGATCGAATACCTGCTGCATATACGGTTTCCTGGTTCATTTTGTCCGTCACTTGCTTATCGCGTTGCTCCACCCACCTGGGGTCCAGAAGTCCTATTCTCATGTGCTCCTGCACTTTACTGGCGGGGATTTTTTCGCCCGTGATCGGAGAAATGAGATAGTCATCACCGACTGTCGGTCTTGTAACTTTAACAGCTTGTTTCGGATCGTATTTCTTCACGACGACTTTATCGGGTACCGGCGGAAGCGGGGGTTGGATGGGCGGTTGGTTCGACGGTCTGTCATCGCCGTCATCATCAGAGCTTTCCTCCTCCATGTCTTGCACGCGATTGTCGTCGCGGCCGTCACCCTTGCGAGAATGACCGGTCCTGTCCTGCATCATGCTCAAACCTTCATCCTGCAAATAAACGATTAATTAAACAATTGAACAATTCACGACAGAATTGTAACGAACAGCAGGTTGGTTTGCCTCTTCGTCGTCGCTTTCTAGCTGCATTTCGATATCTTCACCTTCTTCATAGCGCTCTTGGATCAAGAGTCGGGCCCCGACCTCTTCCGGGGTTGTCGGAGGCGGAAAATTACCGATCTCGAAAGGTTGGTAGTCCACCGTTTCCACCACGACGAAATCGTGCCAATCGATTTGCGCATATGCAACTGAACGTGAGTTATTAAAAGAATCGTAAGAATAGAATCGGATAG
Source organism: Asbolus verrucosus (assembly GCA_004193795.1). Taxonomy (NCBI): domain Eukaryota; kingdom Metazoa; phylum Arthropoda; class Insecta; order Coleoptera; family Tenebrionidae; genus Asbolus; species Asbolus verrucosus. The sequence goes on along the minus strand of QDEB01114290.1, from coordinate 2,501 downwards.
TACCTCGCTCCCGTTCCAAAATTTCTTCCTGTTTCGCCTTCTGAGCTTCTTGATAGCGCAACCATTCCGCCCTGTACTTCACCTGTTCCAAGACCGACTGGGCGCTTCTCGCCTCGTCTCGGAGGCGCTGTTGCATGCTTTTGGGGGGAATCAACACCTACATTTTCAACGAAATCGTTACCGTCACGAAAACAATCACAACTGATGACTCACTTTCGTATATTGTTCCAGTAACTTTGTGAAATACTGGAACAGTGAATGCTGAGGTCTTAAGAAATCAAACTGGAAGTTGCGCTGTTCCCTATTCATTAATTGCGTCAAAAATTGCCTTCCATTACGAGCGACAAATTGTGCAGTGAGTTTTACAATGTCCCTGAAATTTGGTAATTAATATTTGCGGAGAAAAGATAGTAACGGTGCTTACAAGTCTAGGGCTGAGATTGATGGAGGGTCTGCTATAAATTCAAACTCACTCGGGGGTTCTTTGGGAACAAATGGCTGTTCTACCTGTTTGAGAATTTCTTGTTGCTTCTGCTGAGCTGCAGCAGTGACTGACAATTTTGAAATGGCTGCAGGTAGAGTGGCTGATGGCTCTTGACCTTAAAAACAACATTATCAAAACGTATACTTAAAACAAACAAAACTTTGACTCAGAAGGGTCTCAGGATTTGTAGTCGCTCTCGGATATTGCATCACTAGTCACAGTGCTCAAGGCTGTAGGCCGAACACTAAGATATGGCTATTTTTCATCATTATTTTGCAACTTTACGACGAACACTGATCAAACCCACCTTTCCCTTCGCGGAAATCGTTGACTTTATGCTGATAGTAGGCATGGTAAGGGTCCCCGGGATTCAGGAAATTAAATTTGGGGTTTCCCAACTCGTTTTGTCTGATGCGAGCCTCAAACTCTGGGCCGTTTCTGGCAACGAAACTGGCGGTTTTGTCGACGATATCTTAGCGAAATTGTCAGGAAAAATACAAAGTTTTAACCGACTCCCGACGCTCTGAAACAGATTCTTTCGTAAAGGATACTTCTCACCTCGGGTGGTGGATAAATGATACCCACCACCGGATTAATGGGGCCCGGTTCGTCGTTATTGGCATTTGCAACTTCTAGGGCTGGCATTTTCGAAAAAAATGAGAAACAAGCTCGCTATAACAACACAACGCTCGACATTAACAGCAAATTGACATTTGACAGATGACAGAAGTTCTGTGGTGCCATCTGTCGGTTTGTTGCGCAACCGCTTGGCGGGCGAATCTTCATTGTTGGGTTGGTAAGGTTGATAACCTGTGGTTTGTTGTTGTTTATATGCGGGAAAATTTCATTTTCGTCTTCACAATTTCAATGGGTGAGTCAATCTTCAGTTTTCGAGGTGCATTTTGAAATATTAGTGTCTGCTGAATTCTTCGATACGTCCATTATCGCTCTACTTTTCAGCATTTCTCTTTAAACGTGTGCGAAATCTCGGGACTGAATGGAAATTTCCACTCGAGCTGTATTACACCCTGTTATTATTTTTCTTTTATTAATGTTCCGTTTATGATTTCCAGGGGAAGAACACAATTTAGCTTTGCATAAAAAAATGATAAGAATTTTGAAAAGTGGTTTCATGCACGAATAAAACTTTTTCGAGTATTACATAATACGGCATACTCAACAGTGATAAGTGAATTACTGTTAATTAAAAAGAGTTCTTGTTTTGTATGTTAACCGAAGTTTAAATAAATAATTTTACATAAACAATGTTGAAATGGGGTTAGCTTTGTCACAAGGGTGGCGGAGCAAGAAGAGACGAATCTGACTACGCGCATTTGGGAGCCTTTTATCTATGAGACTATTTTTAAATATAGATTTATTACACAGCAGTTTCAAACTTCATCCTGTATTCTTCACATGTTGTATACACGAATATTTTAACTGAAAAGCAGTTGGGAAATTAAAATTTAATTCAGGATTTGAAACAAAAAAAAAGACTCAAATCTTGATTCTACGTGGCTGAGTTAATAAGGTTACAAATAAATACAAGACAACAGTTATTAGAGAATAAACAAATAATAAATAATATGATAGTTTCTACGAACTGGAAAATTAAAAATGGTTGTTAATGGGAAGTGTCAAAATTTTTAGCATCTAATCACACTTGCAAGCTCAAGTTTCAGTCATTTCCATCATAGAACTGCCCTCCAATAGGTATTGGTTATCTTTTTATTACTCACTGTAACAAACATCGCGTTTCCTTTTAAACATTTTTGATAATTTCATGTTTTATTTGTCTCATTAGTGACTTGTGTCTAATGGGGCTTCCCCTTTAACCACTTCCGATCTGTTGTTATTTTTAGAAATTTTAAAAATCCTTTGTTAGAAGAATCTGTACCTTGGAACATCCGCAGTGGTGGTTCTTTTAAAACACCTCTTGTTCCAAATTAGCATCTGTAGCTTAAACTCATATTTTTCAACATCATAAAAGCCAAAGAAATTGAAGTTAACTGACATT
>QDEB01114222.1:0-14637 GCA_004193795.1 Asbolus verrucosus | reverse complement strand
GTGAGAGACGAGGTACCAGGAGGGTTCGTCCCAATTCCCACCACAAGAAAATGTGCACTTTTAAATAGTTTGCCTCTATAAAGCAATCTTTAAAGAAAGTAGTCACCATCCGATTGTCAAAGAGAGTGTAGGTCATTGTCTTATTATTTCTCAAAGCAATTATTTAACCCTTTAATCGCATAACAAAGTTACTAAGTATTTTAAATTAAAATTTTATGTCTATCTTTTATTTAAAGCTATTTAAAATTTTTACTCCAGATTCATTTTCGAAGCGGTACATCTTTTAACTCCTCAAACCCATTTTGATCAAAATTGTTTTACAGACTAACAACAGGAAAGTCTTCGTTTTTACACATGAAAGTGAGTACAGGATAATGCGAGTGCGCTTATATTAAGTGCAGATTCTGCACTCACATTTAAAATGCTCGTGCGGAAAAAATTGATAGGACATTGGCCAATTCATTTCAAAGATCCACCAAAAATCAAATATCCACACGCTCCAACTTTCAGGCTTTTACATTAGTGTTAATGAAACAAAAAAAAAGATCGGTTTTATTTTTGGATTAAATTGTAACATATGTTTAAAGTTGACAAGTCCCTTAAATTGTCTATAACTGTTACGTCATTTGTAAAAAACTTCAAAATACAGATTACAAAATGATAAAACTGATAAATTGAATATTTCATTTAAAATTAGAGCATGTCAGACAAATAACTGATATTTATAATTTAGACACGTTTTCATTCTTAACAGTGTAAGTGGTCTGTTTTGGTTATAGTGGCTAAAGTGGTTACAAGTAGAATAAATTTATTTACCCTTCCTACATTATTATATAAAAATTATTATGAACATCACATACGAAATGAAGAACGTAAGAAGTTTTATTTACATATTTATAACCATTTATTTAGTTCGTTATTTAAAAACCCTGACAAATGTGAAATAAAACCAATACTCCAATTCTCTAATATTCATTAATAATAATTATTAACAAAATTATTTCTTAAAATTTACTTTGTGTTAAAATTTCATTACTTTGGCCTTAGACTTCTAGCACACAGCGTTTTTTATTAGATGTTATAGCAGAAGAAGTATCTAAATACCGTTCCTACGGTAAGAATATTCTTTTTTTACATGAATGTTATAATATTAGCCGCAAGTTCTGTACCCACATTAAATAATAGATATATAGATAATCTATAGATTGATTCCAGAGATACATTCATTTTAGTGCACGAACATTAGCGAGGAGCGCTATTGATCTCGTCCATGTCGCTCGCTCGCTTCCTCTTCAGGACAGTGACGTCACGTCGATAACTGGAGAACGCTTTGACTTATCGAGTTCAAATTTTGCGTACGGATTCTTTGTCGAATTCGTAGATCTAAGTTCGATAATGGCCAATATAGCTCAAAGGGTTGTGGGGAGCGCACACCCCCTCTTCATTATTAATTAAGATGACACGATGAAATTTTGTCAGTTTGTCATAAACATTGAATGGAAAAAAATCAAAATCAGTTATCTAGCGCATGAGTTATTAACTTTCAAAATTTTAAGAAGTGACTTGAGGCCCACATGCTGCCATCTAGCGGACTAAGGACTAGCAGATTTTTTAACTGCTTCAAGCCTAGTGCAGATTTCTAATCTGCCCCCTGCATTTTAACATATAGGCAACCAAATAGTCACAACCCTGCTTCACGTGTTACAAACTTGCCTATATAATTCGAATTGTCATTTCACATGAAAATGCGTGCAAAATAATGCGAGTGCGCTAATATTAGGTGCAGATTCTGCACTCAGATTAAATAAATTAAATCAATTTCAAAGATCCACACAAATCCACTGAGTTTAAAGATCCACACGCTCCGACTTAGAGGCTTTTTATTCAGTTGTTTTTCTTCTTGTTCTTATTATGAAGAAATACTATTAAGGGACTTTGACAGAGCACATATACATAGTTAGTATGTTTGAGGCGGATATTATTGGATGAGGATGTCCTAGAAGCACTCCAGAGCGTGAAGATCGAGCTCTTAGTCTTCCTGTTCTGAGGGACCGATTTTCAGCTTCGCAGGCAATTGGAAACGACTGCAGTGGTGTACGGAAAGACGCTATAAATGGGATCAAATTTTGGTAATGTTTGCGGGTCCATAATGGCCGCAGAAGAGTGAGACGACGACGTGGTGAATGTTAAAATTGTCGTTTTGAAAGACTATCCATGATGCTTCCTTACCCGTTTGATAATATTATTTTATGTCAACAAGAATAATTTTTTGAATTTTTGAAATCTTTATTTATCTTGGTAACCAAGTCGTTAGTTAAGTCGAAGTACAGTAAAGTGTAATTGTAACGTAATTCATTTAAAGCAAATTTTGTATTAATCGTTAAATTATGCAGTTTGCATTAGCATTAGTATTAGTGAAGAGTGCCTTTGTTCTTTTCCATGTTGCTCACTCGCTGATCCTCTAGGACATCATGTCGATAACTTGAGAACGTTTTGACCTATCAAGTTCAAATTTTATGTATGCATTTTGTGTCAAATTCGTAGATCTAAGTTCGACAATGAGCAATGTAACTCCAAAGGTTGTGGGCGGTGAACATCCCCCCCTTCGTTATCAATTAACAGAACACGATTAAATTTGGCCAGTTTATCACAAACATCGAATGGAACCAAAATGAAAAAAGAAAAATCAAGCTCAGCTGTTTAGCACATACGTTATTAACTTTAAGTTTAAGATATAGAAATGCGGCTTTCAGATATGCATTCCTTTTTAATCAACAACTCTGATTCCACGAAACATTGAAGTTGCTTCCAATTGTATTCATTTTTACTTACCTTCTCTTTAAAAGAATGAGTACAAAAAATATAAATAGGTAAATAAAAGACAGCCATAATGAAAAATATATATCACTTTTTCTTTATAAATAAAATTATTTAAATTATACACATCGGTTCCTTTCTTTATTGCAATTATTGTCACTTGAATTGTAAAGCTGGTCGATGAATGAGAGCAAGCTCGAACCTTTTTTGTCAGGTTTCTGTTTACAGTAATATGGTTCCAAGAAGTGACCCGGACGTAATAATGTACTTAATGTGAATGTTTAATTTTTCATCAAGCCCTCACATATAACTAAATTTAACACTAGATTTAATGAAAAATATAAAAAAAAAGTATGGCGACTATCTGTCGTACAAATAATTTTGCATAAAATTAAATGCCAAACTTTAATATTGCAAAACAACAATTATTAGGAACATAACTTCTAAACTTTTTTAAAGTTTAACAATCCCAAACATTTATAACGCAACAGGTTAATAGAGAACAGAATAACAATCAGTAATCTTTTTATAAATAAATTTACATAATTAAACAAGAGTTGGATAAAATTACGAAAATTTTATTTATCTTGATTTTATATATCATGATTTTAGATTGGTCTTAACATTTCAAAACTATTAAAATTGTTAAGAATATAACAATTCAATAGAACTTGTTATCGTTAACAGATATGACAATATCTACAGTATAATTAAAAAAAAAGATAAATGACACTATTTGAAAGGAATTACGTATGGGCTCCTTTACTAATGCATCAGCAAAGCATTGGAACCAATTTAATAAAAATTAACTATTAACACTGATGTCGTTAATATCGTTTAATTTTTCATAACTCTAGAATAAGATTTCAAAGATTTGCATTTAAAAAATATGCGATTAGGAAGTTATAACGAAGAACGCCGAAAAGTAATCTTTTCAAGGTATTTTGAACCTATTCAGTCGATAAACTAAAATATCTCCCTCATAAATTACAGAGATGCAGAACATTTCAGCTTGTCCGTTTCCTCAGTCCGGTTTATGTACCAAATTTTGCATCACAGCACTAAGAACTAAAATGGCTTCGCAGAGCCAGGGTCTGTGTACTGAATTAGCACTAAGGTGACGACTCCTTAGACAGATTTTCATCAAAATTGATGTGTAGACTAACAAGTGTGTCAAGAGTGTCAACTTTTTTTCATATAAAGGAACGTGCAAGATAATGCGGGTGCGCTAATATTAGGTGCAGATTCTGCATCCACATGAAAAATGTGGATGCAGTGTGTCAAAAATAGGACATCGGTGGATTCCTGAGGTACATCATTTCAAAGATCCACCGAATTAAAATTTCCACACCCTCCGACTTCCTGGCTTCAATGAATGGTTATTATTCCCTTACTTTGAAAGAACACAAGAAACACTGTCAACGACAAAATTTGGTTTTCTGGTAATTGCTCTTAACTATATTTATAATTAGCCCAATAAATTCTAAAGATAGAAAAAATAAAATTATTGCTATATAAATGCACATTATATTTTTTAAAGAAATATATTGTGTGGTTTTTACAATGTCTGCATCTTCTTCTAGCTTTTATATGATGCTGTGTAATAAGTCCGAAATTATTAGAAAAAAACTTCTTTGAGAAGATTATCACATATGGTCTGGAAAAACCACTTGATTTTATTTCTTTAACTCAAGACTTTGATTTCATGAGTGACATGGCTGTGATTTAAAATTCAGTTGGAATATGTTTAACTCACTTGCTAAATTTTACATGCTCCATGCATCTTCAACAGGGTTGCCGATTTTATTGAAAAACAAAGGCCATCATAATTTTTTGTCTTTGCTTTGATGCAATAATTGGATGTTCTATTATTGTGTAAAGCATAGTACACATCGAAGAATTTTGTTGCAGAACAATGTTTAGGAACATGTTGCGGGATATTGTTTAGAAACAAATTTGTTCCGATACATTATTCCGCGTCCAACTAGGCCCTCACAAGTCTAATAAAAAAAAAGAGGTTCATATCCAACCCAAGAGCATTTTTTTCGGAGATGAACCGCTACGTTTTGAATCTGTTAGTTTTTTATGCTTTCTCCGAAGTTAAGATTTTAAACTGTGTATTTTTTTTTAATTTCTGCAATTGGTACTCCATGTTTTTTAGGTAGTTGTTCCAATGCGTCACTTCTTTTTATCCCGATTTTTACAATCCAGACTTTCAATGTCCCATAAACATCTTCAATTAATTTAAGAGTTCATTTGTACTCCACATGGGTTTAGATGAGACTGTTGTTTGGCACGTTTGTAGTCTAAACTGTTCGAAATACTTCCACATTTAAGAAATGTTGCGCAACATTGTATTGTTTTCCAATTTTAGCGGAAAACCAAGAACATGATTCGGGACTGTTTCGAAAGCCCCGAAACAATGCATCTTTATGTCGGGGCTGTTCAGACAGTCCCTGAAACATTTTTAAACAAATCCTATACAATGTATCGCAACAAAGTTCCTCAGTGCGTACTAGCCTTAAATGGATCCCTCCCATACACCTGCCTATTACATTCATTTATTACTATAACATTTATTCATAGTATTAAGGATAACTCATATTGTTAGAAAAGTTATTGAAAAATACAAGGATGACAAGCACAAAGTACAATTACTCTTTAAACATCAGAATTTACAAAAATAAATAATAAATAATTCAAATACCGAAGGTAACAACAATATAGAATTTGCAGATGTCTGAAATTGCTGAACGCTCAGGTCATAAAATAAACTGAAATGGTACTGACCAAATAATAAATTATATAATACACTAAAATATTTACGCAGTCATATATACAACAAAAAAAATGCAAAATTTGTTTTATAGACATTTCCCAATAATCTAGCGTATATCCCAGATTGCCAGTCATCATCATTTATTTTGTGTCAATATTGTTATAAATTGTTAATAATAATTTTACATAAATTCAGTAGTTTCTTTTGACTTTGCAATAAAATGGCCTACAATTACGAAACAAAAAAGTTTATAACAAACTAGTGCGGCGAACCATTAAAAAGTGTAAATTTAAAGAATTATAAAATAAGCAAGATTTTTTCAAAAAAAAAGGTTAAATTAACGATACAAAAATGGAACAATTAAATTATTACAATATCTTTTTAAAGTTTAATTATTAAATGATGCTAAATGTGTTAATATTATTGTGTTAATACAAATCGTGAATAGTCTGGAACTTTACAACGTATAAGTGAACCCTAGAAAAGTTCCATTATATTCTTCAAATATTTTGATTATACAAATGGTCCTGAAATAATGTACAAAATTTGAACAGGTGATTGTACACGGTTAATGAACCAAAAAGTCTTATACCAGTTTCATCATAGATGCCTTTTAGGGTGCAATGAATAAGAGTTAAATGTTTGAGAGCCACTGAACCAGTACAAAAGCCTGAAAGTCGGAGCGTGTGGATATTTGAATTATGTGGATGTTTGATTTTTGGTAGATCTTTGAAATGAATTAGACAATGTCCTATCAATTTTTTCCGCAAGACCATTTTTAATGTGGGTGTAGAATCTGCACCTAATAGTAGTGCACTCGCATTGTCTTGTACTCATTTTCATATGAAAGAAAGTAGACTTTCCTGTTGTCAGTCTGCATATCAATTTTGATCAAAAGAGATCTAAGAAGTTGAAAGATGTACCGGAAAATAAATCTGGAGTAAAAAGAAACATACGCAGGGCCATTATAAATGTTTGTAGTCAAAGGCAACTCAAAAAACAAATACAAATGGTCTTGTTGCCGCTATATTATCGTAATGATTCAAATTGTATATTTTTGACATATAGGAAGACGATTATACTGGACTGAAGGTTATGTAAAAAAAATCTTTGACTTATTAATTTAAATAAAATGGTGTGTATATTATGTAAAAGACAGGTTGTTTATAACAATGTAATAAAGTAAGTAGGAAAGTAATTGANNAAACACTTTTCCCTGTAATTAAAACTTTTTACTAAAAATTGATGATTATTTACATAGAGCGGCAAGATGTTCTTAACAATTCACAACCGCCTTTATTTATAAACATTTATAACGACCTGGTATAAATAGACTTAAATAAAAGACGGAAAATTAACATCACATTCTTTACAAAAAATATGAAAAATAGACTATTTACAATTGTTCTTTTTTTTATTGCTCTCAATTGTCACTTAAATTCTACAGTTAGTCGTTGAATAAAACCTTTGGAAGCTGGTAGTTTGGTGTAATATGACCTCCACATAAACTAATCTACTAATGTAAAAAATGCATAGCGACGATTAGCCTTATCCCATAAATAATTTTGCAAAAACTGAACGCTAAACTTTAATATTGCAAAGCAGCAAGTAACTTTTTTTTATAATACAACTTTTAGGCAATTTATTTTTATTTTTAATAATTAGTTATTCATTGTTATTTATATAAAAATACATAAAAGTTTAACAATCTCAAAAATTTATAACGCGACAAATTAATGTGAAATAAAAAATTAGTTAAATTATTAAGATGCATTCACTATTTAAATGTATTAATTTAATTGCTTTAAGTAATGTTTTCTTATAATTTTATTAACAAAAAAAAGTCAAAATAATCTTTGTATATAGAAATTTACACTATTAAAAAAAAGTTAGACAAAATTAGAAAAACTTTTTCCACATAATTGTAATTGGTTAATATTATTAAAAATATAACAATTTAATAGGACTTACTACGGTGAACTATTAACTGTATCTACAATAAAATTAAGAAAAAAGAAATATGTAGTAATGTATAATTTTCGTTGACTGCCTTTTATTTAAATCTGTTTATATTTTTTTACACCAAATTAATTTTCTAAAGAAAAGTTACACTTATTCTTTAAACAAAAAGTAAGTGTGAATGAATAAGATTAGAAGCAATTTTAATACCTCGTGGAATTAAAATAGTTTCTTAAAAGTGACGACGGAAATGCTATCTTTTAAAAACACATTTTGAACGTATTGAGTTGACAGGTTCAAACACCGTTATAAATTAGAGCGGTGCGGTTGTGTCAAAGTAACTATACCCAAGGCTTAAAATGGCTTGGCAAATCCACGGTCTGTATACCAAATTACTACTACGGTGTCGCAATATTTCATACTATTTTCGAACAAACTGAATTTGTTCAATCGGATTTTCGATAGCCAAATACCCATGCGCGAATCCGCAAAATAAGGAATGGATATGTGTGAGTGGTATTTCGATATCTTGACTTGTTTATAAGAAACTTCGCTCCTCGCTAATGCTCGTGCGCTAGAACGTTGAACTTGACTCTTACCTTCTCGATGTAAAAAGACAATCAACCCAGAAACGGCAAAAACTGAACGGGTAGGTTTGTGAGTGGTCGATAAAGGGTTCTGGACGGTGCACACGTGTTTACAATCGAATACATAATGTCGGCATTAACACAAGAGTGGAGGTGTGAAGCATGCCGTTTACAAGAACGGAATACTCGAATATTGCACCTCATATATGGAGAAACTTAAGAAAACTTAAGAGAAATTTAAATGCGGCGGTGCGAAGTGCACGAAGAATTCGTAATTACTTTATATACTTTTAGTAATTTAATCGTCAGAATACCATTACATTACATTAACCATTAAAACATTATTATGTAACACAAAATTGTTTTTTTTTTTCATTAAAAATATACCTAATAAATTGAACATAATATCTAACAATAAGTACTAAAGTATATTTATATTAAAAAGTTTTATAAATGTAATTCTCTCGTACTTTTCTTTAAAGACATTGGTACCGTCTTTTTAAAATTTTTGTTTTGTGAACAGAAAATTAACTGTTACACACGAACAATCAAGTTATACACCAAGAAATATGGTCTATTAAAAAAAATTTAAAAATTGACCAACGCAAATTAGTATACTGAGCATCCCAGCGTCTCATGGAGCAACCTCATTTTTGGAATTAAAATATAACGAATGAACCCAACTTATCTATATACCAAGTTCTGCCATTTAGGCGTGAGAGGACTTTAAAGTTGCAAAAAAAAAAGTTTTTCTTAAATAACTCCGCAACGATGTAAACAATTTGTACTGTTGTTTTTGTATTTGGCCTAAAAGGGATGAACTACTTCCATTCTTATACATAATTCAAGCATTTTTTGCGCATAACACGTTTGATCTGAATTTTTTCTTAGGAAAAGATACATTGGTGGAAAACATATTTTGTCTTTTGTGAAATTTTAATATCTCTCAAAAATGATTTGGATAGAAGTGTCCAAGTAAAAGCTTTTCCGGTTACCATGATTTTATTTTTTGTTTGAGAAACTCTATTTATATATATTACAACAAGTGACCACCATTTGCACCCTTGTATGAATTTATTTGGTGTGAAAAATTAATGTATGAAATTGAAGCCGCTGCAAGGACTCTTCGTTGAACATAGTGTGATTCATTTTCTGCTACTTTAGAGATAGGCTACCAATATTCTCCACAGGAAAAAATAGCATGAAGTTTATAATCCAGAGTTCATGACGATCAACAATTTGAAACATCTTCTCATCTTCTTTCTAACTGAGATTTTACTCTTTTTTTTAGTTGCGCTCCTTATTTGCCCACATACTGGACAAGTAAAAAGAGAATTGTTCCATAAAAACGACAATAAGGTAAATCTTTCTATGAAAAGAAATCGAAATACGTTTTAACCGATATGTTATTGCTTTTGGAATTTTGCAATGGAAATTATCGTAAGTGTACGAATTTACTAGAAAAGATTTCTCAGTCGACGTACTCCTTGCTGTAAAATATTTCAAGGAATTGTGAGACGCCTTCGCGAAAAAGGCTGTTTTGAAGGAGATCAAAAATTTTCTTCACACGGTTGAAAACAACAATTACTTTATCACCTTCAATCTGTTTAAGATCTTGTACCTCCAGATTATGACGCTCGGGTTCAATTTTGGCAAATAATTCGCCATTTGAATGAAGACTTGAATTTCACGACAAAAATGATTTTCACTGATGGGACGTGTGTGACTAGAAGTGGCATAACGAATATTTATGTAGACGAAAATCCGCACGCTATCGTAGTGACCCCTTTTCAGTATGAATTTTGAATTATCATTTGGATGGGCGTTATCCATAATTTTCTTATCGGACCATTTCAGCTTCCAACTCGCCTCAAAGCAAAATTGTCAAGAGCTAGTTGACGATTTACCACCACAGTTACACCGCGATTTGTGGTGCATGCATGATGGTGCACTTCCACATTTTACACGTCTTGTAAGAGACTATCTGCACGAACATTTTCCGGAAAGATGACTTTTAATTACAATATCTACATTCAAAATTGTCAGACTAGTGCTGCCAAACCCATAATGGCAAAATTATTTAAAAAAAAAAAAACATGGGTCCAAGAATTTATAAAAAAAATATACTTGAGCTTCTGAAGAACACTCAAATAAAAAAAAAACTGTTATCTGACTGTAATTATGAAAGATATAATGATTTATAAATTTTCTAGATGACAGATAGTGCTGTCTAAATAAGTTTTTAAATAAAACACACTGATCATGAGCATCCAAGAAACATGAAAACTCACAATGATCAATTTTACTCGATTACATTACTTCCCTTTAACGTACGAGAAAGAAGTAAAAATGCAAAAAAAATTAGCTCTTTTATATATTTTTATATACATATTTATAAGCGTGTTACATAGTCACATATCTCAGACAACACATAGTATATGAACAATATTTTCACATGATAAAATAAATGTTGAATAGTAGAAAAATATGTAGAACGTAGATTACGTATTTGATAAATATATAATGTTAATAATGGAAAATACAGTATTAAAAAAATATTTTGTTTCTCAGTTTTTACAATAATAGAAAAACAATATTTCACCTACTTTTTATTGACATATTAAAAGAAATAAATGAAATATTAATATAGTTACAGAGAGCACTGTCGTGTCAATGTATATATGTTTATGTGTATTATCGCAGAAGCATTAGAAAGATAACACGAATTTTGAGATTTTATCGTAAACATCAGATCAAAGTAAACAAAAAGAGAAACCGCTTCACGCATGCGTTATTAACTAGATTTAAGTAGTATTTACATATTTATAGAAATTCATTTGGCTCATTGTTTAAAAATCCCGATTAAAATTGAATGAAAGCAATAACCTCTTTATTTAGAAAATAAATTATTTTGTTCACAAAGTTCTTTTTAAAAATCATAAATTTATTCCGTACTGGTATTTTTTTTACTTGAACCAACATTCTGTCTATCCATGGTGTTAAGAATTTAGATTTAAACAGCTTTAAATCATTACTTAATTGAATAAATTTTGTGAGAAATCATCAGTTATACGATCAACAATCTCAGACCCCCGAATTTAGATAGTACCATGCGTTATTAGACGATGTGACATAATATTAGAAGGAAATATTCACTGCCACTAATAATAGGAATGTTCGTTTTGACATGAAAATATGTACACGATAATGCGAGCGTGCTAAATTTAGGTGCAGATTCTGCACCCATATTAAATAAGGTTCAATTTCAGACACACCCAATTGAAAAATCTAGCAAAAATCCACCGTCTTTAAAGATCCATACGCTTTTTTTGCACATATAAAAGCATGCATATCATTATGGTAGACGCTTCGTAGCTGCATATAGTTACATGATATGATACTTATGTTCACTTGATGTTGGGTTATAAATATGTCATCATTAAAAAATGTCTGACGTTTCCAATATTCTAGAAGTATCAAAAAATAATGTGCTGCCATGGGTGCTATTATTTTACTACGTGTAGGTACATGTATTTGAAAAAAATATGGTAATGATGACAACCGACATCAAATAATATATGATTTCCACTTATTAATTAGCCAAAGCGAAAAATTATTCATTTTTTTATAAAGAGCTTGGTTGTTTTCGAATAAATATTACTGAAAAAAAATGGTGGGCATTAATCCATGCGATTGAGTTAAATTTAGTCGATAGAATTTTTAAGAAAATTACGTGTTGTTTAACTTAATAGTGATAATAGCCATCTACATAAACACAACACTGTCCATTGTTAAAAAAAAAAATAAAGGGGAATTTAAATATAATTTTTGAGAAATTACGTACACCGATCAGATCGTGAAAACTTTGTGTAGGCGTTTTATTAAATACGTATTAACAAAGAACCGTATATTATGATACATACCACTTTTTCCTACACCCGGAGCTCCAATTACCGCCACTTTTACTTCAGATTTTTTTCGTCTCATTCCTTTTGTATTCATAATAACTTTTAGGCACCTATGAACTCTCACACACACCCAACTTTTACGAAGTGTACGCTATATTAGCTTGTAAGTATTCATGCGTTCAAAAATTTAGAATCTTAGATATTCTAAAAATAATTCAGAACTTGTAGCAGCGGGTCGAAATGGACGTGAGTGAAGACGGACGACATCTCATAACAGCGTCGACGTACAAAATCGGTACTCACCGTCATAGATGTGTCTTAATTTTAGGAATGGCTTAATAACCTAAATTCATAACAAACACTGAACTTGTTCAGAAAACCATAATATTTGGAGGCTAACTGTATCTTTTTGATTCATTAATTGAGTCTGTGACTGAAAAAAAACAAAGGCAGTTTTGGACCTGGCCTGACGTGAAAAAAGCGTCAGTGATGAAATCTTTTCTGTCCAACTATGGAGAGGGGTAGTATCTGCAAACAAATCAATTTGAGAAAATATTGCATTGAATTTCAACTTAGAGTCATGGACGTTTGATGGAAAATTTTGTGGCAATATTGTATTATGATATAAAATTAGACAGATTTTATAAATTCTCACAGTTTTATATTTTACAGGGAAAAAAAAACTTTTTACTAAGGCTGTGCCGAGTTATTATGAATGCTTTTAACATAGCAGTTAGCTGTGATTTATTATATACGTATAGATTTGCCACCTCTCAATTTCTAAGTGTGTGCTACAACATAAATTTGACATTTTTAGTTTGTTAGGTAACCGAGTAATCATATCAATTTACCTTAAATAATAGTATAGGTACACGAGAATTATAGACGGCAAATTTCCACAATGCTCTACATGTTAGAAACATTTATAATAATAATAACCTTGTACTAGAGTTTCACTGGATGCAGAGTTTTGATAGGCTGTTAAACTGTCGTTGATATTTGGAACTGTTTGTTCCTTTGCCAACAAATGTAGGTATCATCAGAAATCTAATGAACTTTATTTAAAATTTTCAGACGTCCATAAATTCGTTATAATATACTTGTGAAGGAGAGTAAGTGGTATGTAAACAATGTAGTAATCACAAATGAATACTTTAATTGTGATCAATTTACTCAAGCTTTAATCTCTCTTATTTATTGCAGTATGTAAAAACAACTGGACATTGTAATGACCCATAACTTGAAGAATGATAATGCAAAGCATTTTTAAAATGGTACAAAGAAACCTAACCATATATTTAAATAAATTTTTAAATACAACATACATCAAAAAAAATATATTTTTCATAGAAAGGTCTAAATTGCCATGTTATTTCAAATGATATTATCGACTTCTTTATAAGGAACATATTGACCAAATATCAATAAGTCAAAATAAAACGGACCTGAAGAATATATCCTTCAAGAAGTACATAATAACCAGAAATAAGCTTAGGATAATAATTATTAAACAAATAGTGTTTGATGTCTTAAAATGGGATGTCATTATCAACAAAGTCAAATGATGTCAGTGATGATGAATTGATGTTCCACCAATTAATGTTCAAAATAACTAGTACAAAATATACCCAAAATAATTTAAAACATATCATTGATGTTGCATTGCTGAATTAAACAATATAATCCATATTACATCTCACTTAAGAACTTCTTCAGCGCAAAAATATATCTAATTTCAACTGTAATAAACATTTCATCTACTTTTGTTACTCTGTTTATATGATGCAGGTAATTTTTCGTATATATCCACATTTTTGAAAATCCTTCTTTACACAAAATATTCACTCCACCATAATTAATCTAAATCTGCCAGTAATTGATCACAGCAACTTTGCAAACTAGTCATATAGTTTTAACAATCCTATGTGTACTTTAATTCAGCTTTGCTACACATGTTTTTGTGATTTTACATACCGTTCAATATTATTATTATTATTATTATTATTATTATTATTACAGTAATTACGGACCGAGACTTTAACTTTAGTCTATTTGGTTCGATAACATATTTGAATGGCCGATTTTTGAAATTAAAAAAAATCTGGTTTTGACTCAAACGTCAAAACCAGTCAAGCTCCCCATCCAGTCTAGATTTAAATGTTGTTATGAAGTCAGATTGAATGACCTCCTCTGATAGATCATTCCAATCTCTGCAGACTCTAGAAGTTAAGAAATATTCTCCAATTCTTGTTAAAAATTTTGCACGAATTAAAGTTAGTGAACGTCCACGTAATCTGGTATCGTGTCTTAAATGAAATAAGGAACTAACTCAGTAATGAACGGGATTTTATTATTTTGAATGTCGTGATTAAGTCACCCCTTTTTTGCCGAGAACGCATCGGAATCAAGTTTATTCGCTTTAGTCTATTAAAATAATTGGGTCTTTCATGCTTGTAAGCTATCCTAGAAAATCTTCTCTGTGTCCTCTCAATAGGATCTTTGTCTTGAAGATTTGTTGGAAACCACACACTGTTGCAATATTCCAGAATGTAAATCTTAAACTGTTTACCTGTCATGTAAGGATCTG
>QDEB01114219.1:0-11931 GCA_004193795.1 Asbolus verrucosus | reverse complement strand
AAGAAAATTTAAAAAAATCACCAATTATGAGCACATTATGAAACTAAAAGAAAAACAAGCGAAGACTAGCATCGGACTTACGTTTAGGAAATAAAATAAAGAATAGAGAACAGGCAAAGAAGAGATTCTTTTTTAACATTTAATAAGATGAAAAGAGGCAGCAGCAATCACAAACGTACTAATACAGAGGAAAAAGCAAGTGCGTAGACAGGCAAGATAAATACAAAGGAATCCAGAAGAGGATAAAAAGCCCGCAAAAAGTAGTGGTTTATTATGAAAAATGACAAATAAAGAAGCACCCAGAAAATCGTCTCGAGCTGGCAGTAAGTCTGCTAGAATTTATCTAGACGTGTTTAAAAATAAAAGCCTCCCAACAGATCTCGAATCTCCATTATCCGAGATCCAGAATATGGGTGTGTGTAATAAGCAGCAGCCTTAAAGGGGCGAATAAACAATCGAGAGCGAGAACAATTTCACACCAAATAATAGGCCCGCTGTATAAAGTTGAGAGAAACCGGTGCTCTTTTCGGATAAACCGGAAAATCATTGTGATGTGCTGTCGCCTGAATGAAATAAAGGCGACGAGGGCTCGTCTAAATGTTTTAATTGCTAGGGCTTCTGCGTCTTGGAGATAGTGGATCAGCCCCAGAATGATTTTTATCTCGCCGGTTTTAATAGTTGAACATAACTAAAGACACTAACGAGTACAAATGGCGGTTATTAAAATATAAGAGAGGCTCCGGTTATAGTTCTTTCCGGGCCGTCCATTACATAAATGAACAATCTATTCCTGTCAAAAGAGTCTCAGTAGAAATAATAGTCTCCAATAACACTAATCCTGAGAAGATTACTAATAACAAGTGATCCAGCGAGGCCCTAAATCTTCCCTTACCGTGAGATTATCATCCGCAGCCAGCCCGCTCTCATCGTCTAAACGAATTCTTTTATTCCGACACCTCGTCCGGCCGATTAGTTTTAATAAAAATTTGACACGTCCGATTTGTCTGTTCCTTTCCAATATAACATACACACGAGTGTTTTCCGCTTTATCAGATTTATTTGCGCGTGCATTCAAGTACGAATAAACATTTTTATTCAATTGGTCTTTTGTAGATATTTCCTTCTATTGTAGAATGTGTCTGGGAAAGAAGCAAGCATCTGACGTTTCCCACTCAGAAGGACTCCTTTTTACAGTAATCATTTCGTATCTTTGAAGTAGCAACGAGCTTTTGTGAGAAATTATAATTGATTGCCAGAATTGAGGAATCCCTCGCATCGGGGGCACACATTCCCATCTCCTGTCAATAATTTATCTTCCCACTATTCATCCGAACCCCTTCGATTAGGCGGACGCACTTAATTTGCAAAAAATGATTAATCTATCGTCCCACAACATTTATTTTTAAGCAGTATTTTTTGCCCTCGCTCCACATAAACACCACCCAATAATTCTAAAATTAGAATGAAATTGGCGCTCGATGGAGCAGCGGAGGCGGTAAAAGGCACAATCCTGCGCGGAGGTGTTCTCTAATCTCTACCCGTTATTGTTCTTGCTTTATCTCACAGAGGATCTACATATAAAAGAAATTAATTTCGTGCGTTTGTCGTAATCCCATTTCACGCTCGTACTTATACCTTCTCAATTTTTTTTCTCATGCTCTTTCCTTCGTTATCTTCCAAGCTTTCGAATTCTTTCTGTGGTAATCTCTTTCGACACTCTTATGTCTGCTGGTCCAAAATTTTAACCATTTCCACTGCTGACTCTATTATGTGACATTGTTTAGCGTTAATTAGAAATAATACTCTCTTCTTTTTATTAAAGTGGGTAATTTTCCTTCTCTTTTTTCTCTGTTATTCCTTTTTAGATGCTTGTTGTACTTTGATCGTTCAGTCCCTGCTATGCTCTCGGTACTTATACATGTTACTTCATTACCTTCTGCATATTGCTTTCTTCATCTTTTTTCATATTTGTTTTTCTATTCCCTGTATCCAGTTTTACACTGTTAATTTTTTGTCTCCTCCTGCAGCAAACTTTAACTGCTGTGGAAGCCGCGTAAGATATTCACTAATTGTTGGTGGTCTACTCCAGGAAATGAAACAATATTATTTTCCTTTTATTATAAAAGGATTACAATTATAAGTACCTCTAACTGCGATTTTATGATTATTATTAATATACCTTATCTCTATAACAATCTGGGAACTATAAGCTATATGTCATTTTCTTTTGTTGTAAATTTAAAATGTATATATAAAACAAAAAATTCATGAGAAGTATCTTAAGTGGTTAGCTAGTAACCGTAAACTATTCATTATTCCGCTGTGATAATCTTAATTCTAAATAAAAACAATACTCTTGGTGTTCTAATCCAACATTATTCTGGGACGAAAAAATCAATTTTGCTTTTTTTTAAGTTGTATGTAAATATTATTTATTCTTTTTATGAACGTATCCAAAATAATAAAATAATAGAAAAACTTTGGTAGTTCATTTGATTTTCAGAAAAAAGTCGCTTTTAAGACATTTTTTGAACAAAAAACTGTATTATTGAAGGGTGTTAACGCCATTTTGGTTAAGATCACCAACATAGTTAAAAATTATTATTTTTAATTTTTATTAAAAACAAGCTTTCGTAAAGGTTTCACCCTCAAACAGACGTAGTCTTTTGATTTCTGACTTATCCTGACCTGTTTTGATATATGTTACCTTGTCTTGCTATTTTCATCTTTTTTCCATTAATTTACAGGCTTCTTTTTCCTCTTTTTCTTCCACTGCTGACATAAATACTCTTGTCTCCTCGTGAACGACTTGTCTTTGTCTTTTTGAACTATAAACAAATCTAAACCACTCTAAACAAATACAAATTCTTGCCTCTTTTATCATATTTCGTAACCCTATAAAATTTCCTTTTGAATGAAAATCAATTTTAATATTAATCTGGATCCTTTTTGGAAACTCTTCCCCGCTCCCTCTTTCCTGTTGTTGAAATTAAACTGTATCAACATGAATATGCAGTGGTTCAGATGATTAGATTAGGTTAGATAACCATCTAAATTGTATTAAAACGTCATCAACAAATCTCGTCCCTCTCCAACTGTTAAGGTTTACGTGATAATTTGATAAATTTTTATTGCAGCTTTGTTACGCAATTGCTAATGATCGTATTATTTTTCGAATCATCACATGCGAAATATCGTCCAAATAAAGTAATTTATGACCGTCTATAAAGAGGATTTACAATTTTTATGTTGTTACCCAAATACGCTTGCATATAAATTTATCGTCCATGTTTTTAGTTACTCTATTTGAGGGTATCACGTTTTACGATTGCGAATAACAATAATTCAAACGGCTTCATTTCGGTCACGAATAATAAATATCGGAAAAGGTTTCTGGCGTTATTCTCCCACATACATTTAGATTTTAGAGTAAGATATTCACGGTTGTTTATTTACAAGTTAACATTTACGACTCTTAATAATTTGAATAGAAATAAAGCCCGTATTATTTAAATATTTAACGAAGGCTGCCATATTTTATCTGTACATTCGTGAACTACGTTCGCGTGGTGACACCTTTATGTACTGGTGTTTCATGATGACTTTATTTACAAAGCCTCCCTCCGGGGCACCAAGCGCCATTCATTTCGTCAGTTACTATACAAACTCAAATTAAATATTGTCACTTATCAGACTTGTTTGCTTGCGCAAATTAGAAACAAGTACCGCACCGGAACATAACAATTACGTAAATGAGATGGCACAATTTACGCGTACATCCCCTGCAAATTAAAATTTCATCCATGTAGAGGAGATTCGGTTAAACGGGCGCAGCATCAAAGCAATTTTTGTCAAAGGCAAACCCCTCATTATGTTCTCAATTTTTTTTTTTCCAGTAAAACCCCAAACAGTAAATATCCTAACAAAAGAAAAACAAGTATCAGCGGGCAAACGCTACGAAGTTGAGTGCAGGACGTCTGGATCGAGGCCAGACGCAGTTATTACGTGGTGGAAAGGAAGCAGGCCTGTCAGAAGAATAGCAAAAAACGTGAGTAGATTTCTACGTAATTTCCAGTGTATTTCATTCAATTATCACTGACCCGGAAGAAAAAAGCGTACAACACATTTTCGTAATTTTCCCCAATTATTTAATTGCGAATCGGCTTTTTGCCTCTAGCACCTTTATGGATTTTAATTTAACTTGCTTGATAAGTTCCGGCTCGCACCACCTACACTGGCGGCTAACTTTTCTTAATTAAAAATTTAACTCGATTAATCTGCCGGAATTGAGTTTCTTCGTCCACCTATGTTTTTAGTTATTATTGGATAGTGCGATCGGGTCGTATTTTACATGCAAATTGATTTTAAAGCGAGGAAATTGCAGAGGCGGGTAGGAAATTACGCAGAAACAATATTAATTTAGGGAATATTTTGCATAAACACGTATATTGTTAATAATTCGGTTGGCGCTATGTGATTTATCGGATGCATGTTCAAAGCCGTTTCTATTTCGGCTTTGATATTTATAATTACATCGCAGGTCTGATAAACGTGGTTTTACTTTGTGCGTAACACTAGAAAACAGTTTTCCCAGTTTTTGTTCTGTTTCGGACGAAAATATAACGGTATGAACGACATAAACAAACTTAGACATAAACAAACTTTTATCAAAAGAAACGTATTTTTTTATTTTATTGTTTTGTTACAATAATTTTCATTATTTCTATATAACATGGAAAATATGGAATTCAGTAACAAAAACATCACACGTTCAATACGACGTGTGCCTATATTATGTGAATAATATTTTTTAATTGTCTTTTTATTACGTATTTATGCTCGTATTTCCGTGTTTTTGATCTAAATTCGATTGTTTGTTTCCCTTTTTGCAAGTATTGGCAGTTTAATTGCATATTCGTGCTTCCGGAAATACGTTAATTATCATTATTTGTAGCGCTCCGGATAAAATAGCTGAAAACATTGTTACAATCAATAATGATGTCCGGCTTTAAAGCTGCAGAAACTCTAAGGAAGAGAAAAGAACAGCGTGCCAGTGAGAGTAGAAACTCTCGTTGATGACAAAAAAAGTTGTACAAGAATGAAGTAAGAAAGGTGACAGTTATATTTACACTGAGGTCGCTTGTGGATCTTGGTCAAATTACATCCCTAGAAAATTGCATATGAGAGGTGCTTCGGAAATTTGATTTAATTTACAAGCAAATGAAACTGAACAGAATATCGACTCGTTGACCAACAGGAAATGAATTCCATCAACGCAAATGTCCTAAAACTATAATCATGAATTTTATTAGAAACATAAGAACCAGTTGAATTTTTAAGATTTTACCAAGAAGTAAAGGCAAAAGACGAAATTTAAACAAACTGTCAAGTATAAAATTAGAGTTTTAGGAAGATATGTCTAAAATTAAAAATAAGCCTCTTACATAATTTTCCAAACCCTGTTAATAGCGGTTTTAAAAAGTGACATAACCTAAAAAGACATAATGAATAAGTGATCAGCAGTAATCTTACCTCCGAAATGTCTTCACAGTCTTCACAGAAAATGGCAGAGATTTTCAAAATATTTTGTGTTATTCAAAGATGACTATTTTTATTATCCTATTCTTCATGGAACATCATCTACTGTCATCAAATGCTTTAAAGTTGATCAAGAATAAATTTAATAGTAGAGTAAAACGAGAAATAAAAAAGAGCACATTTTAGTTTCAAAGTCGTAATAATCATCAAGAATGATGAAGTTCTGGTAGAAGTCCAACAAAAAAAAAATAAATAGATGTTACGATTTGGAAAAGGAATATGAAGCAGATAAAGAAAGAAGATAAGGAAAGAACTAAATTTGAAACTAGAACCAACATAGATTAAGAATCGATTATATAAAGAGCAGGAAGTTTTTCCTATTCTTGGCAACACAACAACTGGAACCAAGAGAAGTTGTGTGTTATGGAATACCACAGTTGCCATGTTACGAATATTGTAGCCACTCGATTAGATCAATTTTGATCAACAATGATCAAAACAGCTTTAACTGAAAGCAAAGAACAAATAAGAGTATAAGCGAGCACCAATTTGCTGGTTAAAGCAATAGTGAGGAGAGTCTAAATATCAAATTTCATATTGTCATGGTACCAAGCAGAAGACATGTAGATCAGACAGTTCCTGTGCAAACTGATGAATGAATATGATGTGAGCGAATATGTTTAAATTCAATTCAACCTCTCCATAATAAGAAGACGAATAGTGTTTTCGATGTTAACAGATTAGTAGACGCAAAACAAAAAATGGGGAAAAAGAGGTAATGGAAGAAATAAGAAACGACATATTCAGATTATGCCACTGACAAACATATTTCCTTCACACACATCAACTCAAATTGACAGGCAAATGAAGATTTTAACGTATGTTCGTTCTCTCGACGGACGGTACTATTGTGTCAGTTAAAATTTAATTTCAAACCGAGTCAAATTGTTCCTCCTCGGCGCGATTTCCTTCGAAAATACCCTCTTTACGTTGGTAAATTTGTAGATCCTGCAGCTCGACGACATTTCTGATTCGACATGGCAAAACGAGCAAAGTTTAACAAATTAATAATTTAGAAAGCAATTAGACCCTCCATAAAAGTTACATGCGTTAGGTCCACTTTATGCTCGCCTATTCCAAAACCGAGAAGATTCTCGAAACGTGCCAAGATTTAAACTTGCACTCAGCAAATCCCGCCTATTAAAAAGTCATAAAGTGAATACGTACAGATACAAGCACTTAGACTTTTCCGCTTAGACGTGTTTGTCCGAATGAATTAATTTCAGGGGACTCTATTTAAAACCACCACATCAAACAATCCCCCTGAAAGCTTCCTTAAATTAGATTGCAGTAGCTTGATGGAATGTTTTAAGAAGTGCAGTTTTAACTTTCCGTAAATCGCGACTTTTGTTTAATAACGTCATGAAAGGATCCCAGGGTTCATACATAAAGCAGATTTAGCTTTTAAAAGTTTGTGCATAGGTGAAGCTGAAAGAACTCGAGAGCAGCCTGTGTTGGTGCACTTTGCGAGCGACATGCAAATCTGTCGGAAGACTTCGATTGTGAAAAAAATTGTTGCGAATTCGGATTAATTCTTGTTAGGTCGGAGAAGAAAAGAAAAATAAACCGGGCGCCTCCGTTTCGTTTAAGAAATTTGAATAATAAAATTTGTAAAAGTGTGCTTTACTTTCCTCAATTTAATAGGATAAAAACAGTATTTTAAGCCTCATTAACTTTTAAAAAATTCCTTCAGTGTCTGGCAATCATTTGTTACGCACACTTTCTGACGCCATCTATTCAACTAAGTTTGAATTTCTTTACACAGTCCTTGCTTTTATTCAATTTTCAATGGGTTGGCTTTGCACAAAGGATAAGCAGCCTGGTGATTAGAGTGAACTCAGACGCAAATAATACAAAATGGTGGATACATGGCGAAATTACGGTGATGGTTTGTTTGAAGAAGTGCGATTTGAAGGGAACTCCTTCATACGTTACTTCAGCCGAGGAATGTACGGCCTCTGCTGTGGCATACGACCGTTCTGGAGATCATAACAATAAACATATTGGGGGGGTGATTTTTTGCCCCCCGTGTTTTATGTCGTTCTGCGGTTGGGCCCGGGCGGGCGAAATGTACGAGACGTCCCAAGTGGTTAAACTGTACCTAACCTAACTTTATAAAATAACCAAGAAGCTGTGAGAAAACTTCGCTGCGAGTGGCTGATGCAAAATGTAGTCAACACGAAATTAAGACTTTAAGTTGGAGAGAAGCAAGCGTGCATGCATCCCAACGAGATTACTTTATTATAGCTCCATTGTTCTATATGACGTTACACCAGGTTGCGTCCTTTTGCTAACTAAAGTGAAATATTTCATAGTTTGTGGCTGGAAACGACCATCGCAGTTTTTTAAATTATCCTGGTACGACTACATTAAATCTCGACCTTGTTTCTTACGAGAAAACAAAATAATAAAACGTAAAAAATAAAAACAATTTTTATTCTTTCGTTGACATATGTCAATAAAGTGTATATAAGGTGTAAATATAAAGGTAAAAATATAAAAGGTAAGAAACGCAGAATTAAGTAAATGACCGAGTTTTTCATTTCAGGCCATTTTTCTCTTTCGGCAGCTTTTTTCTTTGTTGTTATTTTTAATCAGCATAGTTAAATGTTATTTACTTATTTATTGTACGGTATAAAAAAAAATCTAAAAATTATTTTGTGAGATGATATATAATTGAACCTAAAATAAATGTCCTTACTTTCCTAATAATAATGTCGCCACCATTTTTTCTTTAAATAGCATCATGAGTTAATTGTGGTATCAGTGGAATATGTTTTTTTGATCTATCTAATAGCAGTATATAAAAAATGAGAATGTGACGGGTGAATGTTGAATACTAATGGAACTTGAATTGAAAAAAATGGAAGCCTTTCATCAAAAACCATCTAAAACATAATAAAGGCTTCCGCAAAAACTACTTGACAAAATTCGAAACCCTTCTAAAAACTTACGTAAGTATATATTTTGCAAAGTTTCTGATGTGAGGAATTCGCTCTTTGTAATCTTCTCCACTATCAGATCTGTTTATATAATCTCCATGAACAATGCATGGATTTTATTTTATTTTATTTGAGGCGATTTAGTACTTTTTTTTTAATTTTATGTAGCCAATATTTTGTGTTTATTCTCATTGGTATCCGACATTCAATCACCATTATTCTTTTGTAGCTATATTTTTTCCCATTAGTAATTAACTGTAGCTTCTTTTCTTCCGAATTTTTGGTAATATCTTTTGCTCGTCTTAATGATTTTATTTTCTTATTTTTTCCGTAACGGCGGTTTTTCTCAAATTTCTCTTTGTTTAATTAACCCATTCGTTTCTTTCAAAACCATGATTTAAAGGACATACAAATGTACGAACGAGCTGCACATTGTTTGAAAAAATTGTAGACCCCACGCGAAAAGTAATATCTCTGAAAACTTGTAGTTATTAATATTTTTTTTAATGAATCTTCCACACGAAAGCACCGGCTGTTTTTAAATCTCTGCCATCTTAATGTCTGCTGAATAGCAAGTGTTAAATTTCACACGCGTCTGATTTACTACGTGACAAATCAAAATATCTCGTAATAATTCAGACTGTTCCCAAAAATCCCGTTTTCATGCTGCGAAGCTACGTCTGTGGATGCTTTAACGAGAAGAACTTAAGTCTCGCGTAACGGCGAAATTCTCCTTTAAAGCAAACATGCTACGATCATTGATTTCCCTGTGTACACATCGCCGGTGTACTTTTATTAAGTCGGTATTTGTATGTCTTATTGAGGGTGAAACGTTCGATTGGTAGTTTACCTCCACAACCACGACATTTTTATCGGTCGGGGTTCAACCAGAGGGACTGAAAAGTTCCAGGAGGCTCGGATACCCCGGCAGAAAGCCGCCCATTTTTGCACAATCTCTAACGCAGTGTATCTCTTTTCCAGTTTTCGGAACAGAACAACCAGAGTCTCAGCATTTTGACGTTTGCCCCCGTGATCGATGACGACGGCAAATACTTGACCTGTCGAGCGGAGAACCCGTCCATCCCTGATAGCGCGCTCGAGGACAAGTGGAGATTAAACGTCCATTGTAAGTTATATTTTATTCTCCTCGGAATTATTTCGACGAAAGAACTAAATCGAACTCGGACCCTTATCTCTTCCTCTTCGACCATATTTACAAATGCGGTTTCGAATATTTCCTGATTTGTCAGATAAATGCGGCCGCCCTGACATCTGACCAAAGAAAATTTGTTAAAATGACAGAACGCTCCATAACGCGGACGTTTCTTTCGCACACACACGACCGAATTTATCATGAACTCTAATGGACTTTTTCATGGTGGAGGGTATTAACGGATTGGAAATAGCGAAATAGAAATCGAGGAAACATAAATTAAAGGATAAAAGGATTAACACAAGAATTCGGTTGAATTTAACACAAAACGATATGGATATATTTTCTGAGCTTTTGAAAGAGAGTTCTTATACCAAAAGGCGCGACGGATAAAATAAATTGGTATAGATATTTAATGAAACTATTTCCT
Source organism: Asbolus verrucosus (assembly GCA_004193795.1). Classification (NCBI taxonomy): domain Eukaryota; kingdom Metazoa; phylum Arthropoda; class Insecta; order Coleoptera; family Tenebrionidae; genus Asbolus; species Asbolus verrucosus. Next base: position 1,808 of record QDEB01114219.1, on the reverse strand, counting down.
GTAGGTTTCGCTTCAATGGTGCAGACACAGCGTCGCCGAGACTAAGCCAAGACATCCATTGTACTTTCAAGTTTGCATTACATGTTTTTCCTTGATCTTTCTATATACAACAAAGGGAATTTAACGAGAACCGTGCGGGAAAAACCACGAGAACAAAACTACAGTTTGAACTAATGGATGGCGGTGCAACAATGCATCTCCGGAGGAGGAAAATTACGTTATGTTTTGCCTGCGATAATAACCCAAGCTAAACCTCTGGGGAGGCTAACATAACATGTGTTTTGTGTACGTTACAACGATATGTTACACTGGTAATGATACGATAATAACTCCCATGGTTGTCTGGGGAATAGCTCAACTAAACGCTGGATGTGATACTACCCTCCATTATGAAAAAGCCTGTTAAGAGCGCTCGTAAATTGATCGTAACACGATTTTTAATTTATTGAATCTGCAGAACAGCGACAGCACGAGCTGCGACTTCCCTTCGACAATATGCACTTGAAATATGCTTTCGTGCTGTAAAATATGCAGCTGAAACTATATATTTTTTAAGATAAAGATTTTATTTTTAAAAGCTGCTAAATTTGATAAAATTCGCTATAGAATAATTTCAAAAAATATGTATCTTCATTTGAGAAGAAAATTTAAAATTTTCTTTGTATAATTAAAAGTTTACCTTTGCATGATATTGTTTTCAAAATTGTACGAAATGCGTGAGATTTCGGCATTCGACACACTATCGCGTCACACTCGTGAGAAATTATATGCCACTTCTTCAACAAAAGACAAATTTTAAAAACATTACCTTGTTACTAAATTACCCCATTACAACCCCTTTGATTTATTAATAATAACTGAGTTATCACTATGACACAGAGGACATAATCTGTTAAAGCAAAAACTAAGACGCAGATTTATTTGTATTATTATTAAAAGTTTCATATAAAATATTTTTTGTACAAAGTGTCTTCTAATCAACTTTCGGAGATGACAGATGACAAAAAAATTAGGGATTCTTTCACATCAACTTTTTTCTAAAATATTTCCTTAAATAATTACAGTTCTTCAAATGTGACTTCTTGGTTCATTTGTATTTGTAAATAATCCCAAATTGTTCCCCTTTTTTAGCAAGTTATTTAAATTTGATCACTCGAAAATATATGTATGTCAATATACAACGAAAAAATGTTTCATTAATTAATTCAAGAATGATCAAAAACTTCAAAGCAACATTCTTTTACATAAATTCTAAGCATTTAGAAGCTACAACATTTTTTCTCCTCAATTTAAGTTCATAAATAAGTACATTTTAAAATTTTTAAATACAAATAATTTGCACCCTCTGTTCTGTCACCATCCAACAAGAGTACCTACCTTTTTTGCTTGATTTTTAACATAGATTCGTTGTATATAGTTACATTACAATCTTACATTATTAACATAATTTGCAAAATAAGTATCTGCATTAAAAAAATAAAATACTAAAATTTCATTTTCGTAGTGAATAAAAGTAACCCAGTTGCCTTATACAGGGTTTAAGAAGCATCTTTTTATATAAAAGTTTCCTGGTATTTTTTCATTTTTTATCATCTTCTAAGGTATTATCATATAATTATGAGACATATTGATTTACCATTAGCATTCAGATTTTTTTAAATTTATTTGAATCGCATCCATCGCTAGAATCATTAGCGACATAAATGGTATTTACTGAATTTGTATGTACATTTTGATATTCCTTTAAAATAATATAATATAATTTCTTTAAATCTAGATTTAAATAGCTTGTAACAAATTTAAGTTAA
>QDEB01114217.1:0-46517 GCA_004193795.1 Asbolus verrucosus | reverse complement strand
TAGAAAATGTTTGGGGTTTAATTGTCAAGAAAATTTATAAAAGGAACTTTAGACCTCTAAATGCTGAAGAATTGTGGGAAAGTATTCAAAATTCCTGGGAAGAGTTGAGCGAAGATCAAAATTATTGGCGAAACCGTATAGGCTCATGCCCAGGAGATTGAATGCAGTGCTAGAGGCTAATGGGGCCATGACAAAATATTAAAACCTCTTTTAATATCTTTGTATTTATTTTTATGTTCGTTTTCATTAAATTTCTGCTGCTTTCTTTCTGTTTACTAAATTAATTCTTTGGGTTGGGCTTGCATTAAAGATTTTAATAAGCTGCAGTAACAATAAATCTTCTTTACCTTCTATAGCAATCACTAATTAATGCAGAATTTTGTAAAGGTCTAATCTCAAAATTAGCTGTTAACACAGCTAAAATTTTGCAAAATCGTTGTTACTTGATTTGAAGGTGTACGCGAAACTTTCGAAATCAAGTGTACCATTGTATTTACAATACCGTCGGATTAGAATTTTATTTAGATTAGAAAAGTGCAAAAATAACTCATTTTCGTTAGCTCATACCAGATTTCATTAAAATTGATTCATAAATAAAGAAAAGGGGGGGGAGTGCACCCGACTTCTACACCCGACGCGTATGAGTTGGAAACGTCAGATAAAGGGTTGATTAAGCGGTGAGACTCAAAGGTTTGGGAGAGGGACGTCGGCATTTATCAGTTCGTACACCGTCGAAGAAAAATACGCGTTTTCTGGGCCGTTTCTCGAGGCCAAGTGCCCTTTGCAAGAACAATAAAAGTTCGTTCGCGAATCAATTGTTGGAAAGTGAATTCGGGCCACTCGATTCCTTATTAGACGTTTGATCGCGCGAAGGTCAACTGCGAATGCTGACCTACTGGGAACGTGCACCTTGTCTTTTTGTTGCGAAACGTATTTACATTGTAAATAGTGTGGCGTGACGTGTTGCAAATTTCTGCCAAAAACAAATCGGATGATCCTTACATAACGCGCCTCGCACCACCGGATGCGGTTCGAAGGGCAACGCCGGCGGATCTTCGGGGGTGGCGGAATCGGCTCGTGAATGGGGAGATCGCCTCGTGTGGTGGTGTATAATTTGTCGGTTTTGTTGTGCAGAACCGATCCCGATAAGAGAGGAATTAAGGTGAAAAATTAGCGCCGAGTAGAATAGAGCGCAGAAAAAGAATTGCGCATCGGCGGTGGTGGGGGCCAGCTTTGAATGTGCCGCTGAGCGTTTCTTGGCAAGGGCGTGCTGCGCAGTCTCAGAGGACGCGGGTTGCCGACGAAGGTGGGCCTCGTACACGGCAGACGGTCGTCTGCATAGAAATAAGCAAAGTCGGTGCTGAGAAAAATTGGTTATGTCGTAAAACACGTGCGAGCCCCCCGAATAAAAATGCTGCCTCGAATATGGGACATTTTCGTTATAGGCAACCTGGTTTTGTGTATTTTCGTTGGTGCTTCTTTGGGAAATTCGGAATTAATCGCCGACCAGGGTAAGTTTGAGCGCCCGTACCCTCCACCCCGGCCGGAGGGTCGAGGGTGAAGTCGCGATTTTTCTTAGGGTCCGCTCGTTCGGAACGCACTCGTTTTCGTTCACGTCACATCACCTGATCTCTATTATTTACCTCTGTGTGTACCTGCGTGAACCTACAAAAATTGTGCACCTAACCTTTAAACAGCCTCGGCTCCTGGTTCCGTGGTTCATATGTTAAAGGCAATCGAAGGCGGCGCGGAACCACTCACGACCTGCTTTAATTCGACGTACCGAACACGGAACAATATATCCCAAATATTTCACCTTAATTATTATTCAAATCCGTTATGCAAAACCGGCGGTATCGCCGCCGATGTTTTGCTCGTCCTTTTTACGCACATTTCGGCGATTTTTTACGGTTTTTTACAACTGTTTTATTGCCATTTCAAATTTGACGCGCGTTGTAGCCACCGTCACTTTTTCCAGGCGAATTGCAGCCACAGCCAACCCTTAAAATGCGAAAAAACCCCCCCGCAAAATTGATCAAATCGTGAAAAACGTCCGGCAAAAAGCAGTTATGTCATAATTACATTTATGTGACTTCCTTCCCACGCGACTTATCTACCACCGGTTAAACAATATTTTGAAATTTGATGTGACGATGTTTATAAACACAACCATTAACAATTAATTTCGCGTAATTTAATCTGCTGCATATGTTTCCTTGTTTTATTGTAATTGACTTTTTCTTGCAATCGATTTGCTTTAATGACATGTACACTGAATGTCAAACAAAAAAAATGTCTTAATTTCAATGCAAATACATTTCTTTTTTTTAATTTTATATTATGATAATTTTTGTTTGTAAACTGCGCACGTTAACATTCAAATATAAACTAATATTAAATCAAAGTCTCCAAGTCCGAAGAAAATGATTTTACTTTTTTCATTTTTGTGAAGTAATTGGTTAAAATTCACTGGTTATGAATTTTTTTCGCTTCTTAAATTCATTCTGATGAAAATGCGGGTGTTTTACCCAATTAATTTTTAAGCTTCTTTTTTTAAATAAAATTTCTGCAAAAATTAGCATGAAACGAACTTTAATTAACATTTAAGTTACTTCGTTAGGTTTTCGTAACTTGCTAAAGTATATTCCTACACTTAGAGTGCCAAATAAGTGGAAAATACATCCATAATCCAGTTATTTCTTGTTGACATTTTTTTTACCATTGTATGTTGTCATCAAAAAAGGGTTACGTTGGCAGTTTGTTAAATAATTAGGTAATAAGTGGTCTCGCACATGAAACATGGGTTAAAATTGATAGTTGGTATACATTAATCTGTAAATTTGTAAATTAATTGTATCAAGACAACTTGCTTTTTAAATTATTTGATTTGTTGATAGATTTTGTAAATTAAAAGGACCACAGGTGAAAATCTCCTCTCCCAAAAAGACGGTTTTAGAATTGCATCACTTGTATGTATATTTTTTTCAGTTGGTGTAACGAAAGTTCTAATTTTTATTTTTTATTCATTTAGTTATAAATAATGCAGAATCAGGGAAAATTAGATTAAACTGAAAAATAATTTTGACTTCTGTCAAAAAATTATGCCAAAAATCAATAGAAAATCAGTTTCCTAGAAAATTACTCTATTGGTCATGAAAGTGAGAAATCGTCAAAAAAATGGTAATAGAGGAGATCTTGGTGGCAGATGTATAGCTGAAAATGGGTGCGCCTGTCTTGGACACATTGCACTTTAGAGTAATTAACAGTTATGGAACTTGTTTTTTTTTTTGCTGTCTAATTTCCTAAAAAATCACATTTTGATTTTGTTATAGTTTCGAAAATGAAATGTATTTAATACGAAATTTTTCAAAAATGTTTGTTGGTTGTACAACCTGTATTGGAATTTTGATAATCTGTGAATGTGAAATATGAATGAAAATTTCTTTGTAATCACCTTTTTCTAAGAGTGAATGCGATAAGCTCTACATTCTAAGAATAAAGCGCAGTAGAAATGATATTATTCTTGTAACAAATTTTTATAATCCGGTAATTGCAGAGAGGAATTTTATCGAAATTCCAAGAAAGTTCTGCAGATATGACACGACTTGACTTTCTCGGCTGTCTTTGCTTTTTCAAATTGTTGTAAAGTTGGGCAAAATTTGATTTTTATTTGATACTGGCCACGCCTTCCTGCGTTTGTTGTTGGGGAATATAGAAATAAAAAAGCTTTGTTTCAATTTTGCGTTGATAATAACTAGATAATTAGAACCTGAATTAGAGAATTCAAAATTGAAATTTCCACTAAGTTAAAAAAAATTATAATCACACATTTGTGAGTTTATATGTTTTGAAATTTCACATAATGCGTTATAAATGGATTATTAAAGATATCGCTGCACTTTTCTACACACTTTCAAATGATATAATATGATGCTTTTGAAAAAGTCAAAATGACATTGTTTTTGAACGATAAATAAATCTCAATTTATTGATCATAACTATGAAAGCATGATAACTATAGTAAAAAACATAATGTGCTATACATGTTGTAATAAATGATAAGAAACCTATCGATTATGTACAAAACGACACCAATTTCATGTTGATAGCGATGTTTCACCTAACATGAACAAATGTTTTCATTACGTTTATAAAATCATTGCAATTGTCTCTCGCAAAAATCACTACTAAAAAAAAGTTTCTGGAAATATTTTGTTTTGTTGTTATCGTTATTACTATTATTTTCAATTATTTATAGTGAATGGGTATTTATTATTATTTTGCTTATTTATCGATTATGTAACGATGATGGAGCTTGGGTATTGACGTGTAAATATAATATTTTTTTAGAGTTATTTGTTAGGGAAAACATTGTTATTTTGTTTGTTCCCTTCTTTATATAAGTAAATATTTTGTATATTTACGTGTAGTTCCATTGTAAAAGTTAAATATACAATAAAACATTTTTAATAAATATTTACGTCTTGATATTTTTCCAGTGTACGGAATTTTTAAAATTTTTCAATTTCGCAGCGATTGATACTTTGAAGTTCCACTTCTGATTATCAGATCAGACGAGATTGATGACGCTGCATTACATAATTTCCTCTATACTTCGAGAAGCCACAAAATAATTGTCTCGTAATTTTCCACTGTTTTTGAAAAAAAAGCAAAATTCGTCAAAAGTGACATTTCAGCCCAATTTTTGAAAAACAGTTTGAGTATACTGTACATTTTAGCGTGAGAAATCGTGTAATTAACGACGAAGTTACAGTTCTGAAAAGTTTTGTTCTGTGATGTACCACATTAATTAATATTAAATATTAGTTCCTGCTTCCATAAATCAAGGTCGTCAATTTTGATTTAAACTTCCTTAATGGTAATTAGTGCTGTGAAATTTGATATGAAGTTTACAAGCAAAGCATTATTATATTTATAACAAACGGTTACCTTAAAGTGAAAACCAAGTCGCTTCTGGAACTCGAGAACTATTATAATTAGAAGAAAAGTTGTTGGCTGTGATATATTATGCGGTGTGTGTGTAGATATATATTTCATAATAGAAAACAATGATATTAACGCAGTTGACTCTTGGAAGACTCCCCAGGAAAATTTCAGAAGGTTCAGATCTGGCGGTCAAGGCAGCAATCATCATGTTTCATCGAAATAATCGCGATTAATTTATTTCTATTGTCGTAGCTAAACCTTGATTCATTTAAGAAAATATGTTTTCATAGTTTCGTGTCAAATAACCAAAACTTGTTAACAAATTCAGTTAAAACTGTTCTCAACATTGAAATTAATTACCCCAGAGGATTGTTACTAGAGGATGCGGTGTGTTTAATTAAACTTTATGAATCTACATTAATGTGTATGTAGGTGTTAAAGGAGTCTTACCTAGTTTAAAATAAAGAAATTTCAATTTCGGATTGTTTTTACTAGATGTTTAAATTGAAAAAAATATGTCACATCTTCATTGTTATCCAATGTAAATTGTATAATTAAAATGACCTTAATTTGGAATGACTCCACTCCAGTATCGTGTTTAATTGTGCAGTGACGTCCCAGTACAAAATTATTTGGGGAATTGAAAAACAAAAACTTTTACAATCATTTCCGAACCTCATCACATCCATACATATTGACAGGAAATTTAATAAAATGCCTTTGTTTCCGGGATAATGGATTGAATTATTGCAAATGGCCTGGATTTTGTTTTTCTTTTTTCCTTTTTTTGGTAATATTAATTCAATAACACTAAAAAGTTTGTCTGAAAATTTTGCGTTAAGTGTGATGGCATAATGTAAAAGTTTAGTGCATATTCTTCTTCAGGAAAAAGTTTTTACGAGAGAACGCCCGAGTGAGGGCGAAAATTTCGTGTCTAACTAATAACAAAGAAGTTAGACGAACTTATTGTGTTTAACTGGGCGAAAACAATCAATTGATACAACCTTGTCAGAGTATTCCATCATTAACACAGAAAAACTATGATAAAGAAACTCCCAATTCAACTTTTAAGTATTGAATACTTACTAGTCGATCGAAGTTGATTAATGGGGTGAAGTAGTGAAAACCGCAGCCCGATATCATGAATAATAAAGACTCCCCGCGCATTTGAAGTTACATTTTTTCCTGCGAATTTATTTTCTCATACATCAAATGACTCATCTCACCCTCTCTATTGATCTGTGAAAACTGGATGTTTAGACAACTAATAATAAAGTTTAAAATTTCCGAACTCCAAGCATTTTTAGCGGCGCTGTATAAACATAAAGAAAATTGCTTCTTCCGAACAAAAACATTTTGATAATTTGGAAATTGTTGATGCGATCATTCAGTTTGTGTATTGTTTCAAAATTTCACGCTGGAATTGGCGGTTGAAAGAACCCGGTAATGAGCATCCACTACTTTTCCGTTTTCAGCCACAGTCGCGTAAATCCTGAAAGACGGCAGATTTTGGATTCCACTCGAGTGCCCCAGAAGGGAACAGCGATCGCCGTCAAAAATCGATATTTTCCGGTCACTTTGGATCCGGAGCTTTGCTAAAACTGAATAGTGCGGTTTAAAAGCCGCGATATTGCAACTGTATGGCCGTTTTATGTTGGCCGTTGTAAAACTCTTATTAGGTGCAATAATGCTGTGTGAGTCTCGTTTATGGCAGGTTAAAAACGTAGGCGAACATTTTTCTTGTGTTGTAAAAATTTTGTGTGGTGAAGTAATTACAATCTTCTATATTTATAATCGGATTTGGTTGGTATGATGAAGTGGCGAGAGAGCTTTCCAGATCCATCAAAGTTTGATTTATTACCCTTAAGAGAAAAAAGAAACTTGGACAAAAGCCGGGACTGAAGGCAAATCGCCTGTTTCTCCCCAAAAAACCTGCCCAAATGAAAACGGGGGATATAAACTGATCAGTGTGAACACTTGTATCTATTGAAAGTCCATTTTGTTTGTAGATTATTTGAAAAGTTAATCGACATACAATTTTTACTTGATGGCAAAAAATGCGTCGTCGTGGGGAAAAAAATGGTCGATAGTAACATATGGTCCGATATTGTTACAAAATTTTATAGGACGGGAATTTTTATGTAAAGGCTCGGAAGTCGGTGAATTCGTATTTTCGAATAATATTACGTCATTTAGCGGGAAATTGTTCGTTGTCCATAATGTTCTGGGACATTTGAATACCAAATCAGTTTCGGTTGCAGGGCTGCAACATTAACAATAATTACACGCAGGTTTTGTTTGAATTATTCAAGAATGAGGGTTGGTACGACTGCACCGTAATCACGTAAAAATAATGCACTTGGTATGTGATTATTTCGTTGGCACTCATTATTAAAATTTCGTTTACAGTCACGTTCATGAGATCACGCAATTAATTAAATTTCCCGCCTCACTTTAAATCCCGCTGACGTAATGGACACGTTAATACTCGACACTATTCCACCAATAGCATTAATAATGAAGATTACTGTACATATTGTGAGAATTAAACTTCAAACGTCGACGAAATTAGATTTTCTTCTTCGAAATGTAGCCGCGACGGTTTCGTAACTTCGTTATAAACACCATCAGGGATTTGCTTGACTTTTTAAAATACGACCCTCGGATTGGTTGACCATAAACGAAATTGCCGAGTTAGATGGTGATGTTTTATTTCTCCATCCGCCATACTTCAAATTAACTTTAAATTCGGTGTATTTTATCAAATTTTTTTAATTACCCGCTCTCGGATCAACACTGTACTCATTCATGTGGAGAAGATACACGAGCTCTTTAACAGCTGTTATCTCCACTAATTAATGTTTCAAATCAAATAAAACTTGTTAATATGTCACATTATTCCCAACAGTACGATGGTTGTATTATTAATTTAATGCACTTTGCAGCACTTCCAATGTTTACACTTGTTATTTGTTTCCCATTACGTAACTACTCAATAATTCACAGAAAGTCAAAATAATCTCCGCTTTAAATAACTCCATAGAAAGTTATCTAAAAATGTCACTTCTGGAGATCTAAATTCAATTAAATTACGATTTGGACATAATAAACTTACATACAGTGTAGTAAATTTAGTTCAGTTTTCCCACTCAAGGAGTATAATTTTGAGATCAGTAGTGACTATTGTGTTATTTTACAATAACGTTATTATGAAACCGACTATAATATTTTATTTACCAAACGCTTGTGTTGGCCAAGAAGTGAATACTAGTATTCTTTCACAATCACACGGTATTAAACTTCGGTGTAAACGACCTTATATGCATGAAACTTATTATATGCCGAACAGATGTGTATTTCGCTTATAGAAATGTGAGGATGTAAGCAAATCGTTTTTTTCCGTAAAAAACCAACATCGTGTCACAATCATTTTCACCTGACCTGACCTAATGTGACTTGACTTGACTTGCAGAACGCCGGTATCGACTAACTACAACATGACATAAATTTCATAAATGTATTAAAGTGAATGAGTGTGCCAAGTCTTCCATGTCTAATGAATGAAAAAAGTTTCGGATTTTTAAAGACTTCCGGTTATTAATACATAATTTTAACGCGCGCTTTTGTATTTAACATTTTATGCTGTTAAGGATAAAATGGCGACTTTTCAATTTCCTTACTTAGAGTCATTTTGTAATTACTGAAGATTTGCGGATTAACTTTTTAAACATGTGCTTTCTGCTGTTTTTGGATGAAAATAAACTCATCATGTAAACGCGCCTACAAAAATTAGTTAACAGCCCTTCCGCCATTCTTTTTGAAACAACGCAGCTCTCGCAGAACCGAAATGGAAATACTAATTAATTTTTGAACACACCCAAGAGCATGTCATGTCGTAATTAAAATTCAAAAAAAAAGTCCGGAGGATATTGACAGAAAAATTAAGTAGAACGTTTGTTTTAAAAATAGGACGTTGCTCTTGACATTTTCGTATCAGAAACTCTATAATAAAGCGTCAAGTGGTATGCGACAAGGATGCTCGCTGGGTTTAGTTTTATTTTCAATATGCACATCAAAGCGCTGGGAGAAATTTGAAGATGTAAGAATTGGTCATCGTTCTTTGCAGAATATGCAACTCTATAATAGAACGCGTGCATCAAAGAGCTCAAATTATTAAAAGTATCAGGTGAAAAGCTACCGAAAGATCAATTGCCTGTGTCGTCGATGTCATCCCGGGGATTCCCAAGGCAACCGTATTCCCAAGTCAGTGGAAATAACAGTGGTCATAATTTGTTTGTCATTTCGGGGTTGTTATTGAAACGATTTCACAAACGGTGGCTCAAAACGAGTCTCAAACAAACTTCCTTTGTTGCAGGCTCTAATAAGGGCGTAAAGCTTCGATGTAAATTCGTATTGCAATTTCCTTTTAATAGGTGTTATAAGATTTCGTAGATTTTCTTAAGTCCTTGACATGTTTTATATTAATTTGTTGAAATTGATATAAATATATATCCTGTAAATGTTTGATCGAATTTCAACTCGGCGCGCAGGGCGGAAGGATGTTATTAAATTATTAAATATAATCGATTTCGATTTGTTTATTTTTCATGGAATTTTCGGGAATTATTCTCGAGATCAAAAAAAGTCAAAATAAATCATTTTTCGAATTTATTGACGACGTGTTTGCGTCAGTGTTTATTTTTAATGTTTCACTCTTTGAACCTTTCAAATATTTTAAGCTTGACACAAATAAATTTTATTTTTGTTATTTTGCGAGGTAAACTCAAATTTCGTAATTTGTGTCGAGAAGGAGCAGTAAAATTACTAAAAACGTAGATAATGAGAATAATGAATGAGGGCGATTAATTATGATTTAATTAATGATTTGATTGTGTTCATTTAACATTTTAATCTCGGCTAAAGGTTTGAATTTAGGAAAGCAATTTTCATGAGGAAAATAGTTTTAAGGTTTTCTACAGCACGAATTACGTTCTCCTCGCAAACACTTGAAACCGTCGAAATACTTGACCCTTTTCCTTCATTATTATGTATATTCGGATTGTTTGAATATTAATAAGAACTCGCAGTTATACTAAAATTCACTGTTATCATTCACTCAAGAAAAAACGAAATATTTTAGCACCACCTTTAAAGAAAAACATTGAACAAATAAAAAATTGCAATAACGAAAGTAATGAATACAAAGTGATGTTTCAGAAGTCGAGTCAGTAACTCGAAAATTATTCAAAATTTCAAAAATTTTGACATTCACCGATGAACATCAGATGGATTACTCCGTATAATGGTGTTATTGGCTGGAGCGATCCTAATTAGATTATTTTGAAACAGAAACTCCGGTTTTTGCAAATTGATAAAGACATGTTTCATGCTGAAATTGACGAAGATTAAAGTGAAGCGGGAACGCAAAGTATTCCACAGGGACTTGTCATAAATAAAACAACTTTATTTAAAACTCATATACATCAAGTAAAAGATTATAAAAATAGCTATAGAGAAAAATCATAAGTATGAATATAACAAAATTCCCTCATTACAAATGACATTATTTAAAATAAAAGCTTCTTTAAACAGTAAATCTATTATTTGTAAAGACTTAAGTGAATAATGGAGTTCGTAATTGTAATCATCTTATTGTTTGCTTCGATCAACTTATTAAGCTCGTTTCTGAAATTTTATTATAATTATCAATTAAAATGGATTAAAATCGCGATTTCATTTTTCGCGCGGAAAATTAAATGGGCTTAAAGTTCCCCATTATGTAATAAATTACATTGATGGATTAAAACTAATTAATTTCCGATTAAAACATAATTAAAAAAGTTAATTGTTTTTGGTAGTGTGGCGACCACAGCACCAGGGTAACCATCTGCTCCTGTGTGATTATTAAAAAATTGTGTGCATGGTATGTGGTGTTAGGTATCGATCAGCAAAACCACATCCTTTTGGCTTTGCGTTGGCTCACAAAGTGAATCAAGTATTTGATAATTTACAAAATTAGTTTCGAGTAAGAATGTATGGAATCGATTAGTTGGGTTTATAATAAACTACAAAAGATTATTTAGGTTACTTTGATGTTCGCTAGGGTCGAAGCCGGGGTTGATGAAGTGAACATTGTGGTGAAAAGTGCAACCTCCATAAAGTGCCAAAATGCATTTCGACACCTCATACATTGTAAATTTATGCAGATATTTTATTTGGAACCGGATTTTTGGTGCAAAGAGGTGAAAATCGATAAAGGAAAGGAAATGAACGCTCTGTTTGTAATCTGGAATAAATTGAAAGTTCTTTGATGACTAAAAATTGAGGCATTACGGCAATTTCACCTGTAATAGCTCGCAAAATGTCTTATCATAACCTCCACCAAATGTGAACAATTTAACCGAGCTGTCACGGGAACAATTTAAACCTTTCCCAGAACTTTATTTCTGACATTCGCGAAAATGTCAAAGCGCCTAAGACACTTGAACACCATCAAGTAAGTATTGACTTAATTTTTGATTGTCAAAATGTCGATTTTGACGTTTAATCAATTATAACATGGCTGTTCTTAGAAACGACGACTCATTTTCATCACCATTGCGTTCAAAAATGGGAAATGAAAAAATGAGGGAATGACACATGATTACATGAATTTGCCGCCAAATTGATTGATGGTGGTGGTAAATTTTCATAACTGCAATGTAATAAGCTTGTTTGTTCTAATAAAAATAAATTTGAAAACAATGACACCATGGGGGTTTATAATCAAGAAACAACAATCTGTTCTAGATTGAGGACAAGATAGATTGTCATCATGATGTGCGAATTTTGACAAAATCAATGATGTTTAGATCGCTTTCCTGTTTATATATTTATTTATTTAACATCCGGTTCATGAATTTTAATGTAAATGTGGAATTATACATTGCTTGGTAAAGCTCATTCGAAGAGTAAACATTAATGTAATTGCGGATGTAGTATTGACATATTGTCAGTTGGCGGCAAAACATAGTTTTATTTTTTCTTGGTTCATATATTATTTAATCCGTAATTAATAACTAGTATTTCAGTTTTTATTTCCCTCATTGCATTAATTTTTAATGGATTATTATACCGGGTCATTATAAATATTTGTAGTCAAAGGCGGCTATGAATTGTTTAGAAAATATTACCGCTCTGTATGAATAATTATCAAATTTTACTGAAAAATTTTAATTATAGGGAAAAGTGATTTTGACTGTTGGCTGCACTGGTCACTAATTGTTACTAGAGCAAGATTAAAGTTTATGTATTCACTTACTTTATTTCAATGATATAAACAACCTGTCTTTTAAGTAATGTGCACCATTTTGTTTACATTGATAATTCAAAGAATATTTTTTCACATTACCTCCAACCCAAATAACAGATTGTGTTCTTATATGTCAAAAATAAACAGTCCGAATCATTATGATTATACAGCGGCAACAAGACCATTTACATTTGTTTTTACAGCTGCCTTTGACTACAAACAAAGATTTATTATATTTGCCGCCTCTCAGTTTCTAGAATTGTGCTAGAATTTGACATTTTAAATTTTCAGACAGCCAACTAATCACATAAATTTACCTTAGATAGTAGTATAGGTACACCACAATTATAGGCGGCAAATTTCTACAGCACACTACGATGTTAGAAACATTTATAATAACCCTATGTACGCTATATACGCATTTAAAGAGAAATAAAAAAATGTGGAACATCAGATCTAACACTTATTAGAGACTTAGATTGTATATATGAAAGTGTAGCTGCGGGGGTTCGTTTGTCTTGGTTAATTAAGCGATTGTCAAAAATGGGGTTGACGTGGGTTCCTTCTTAATTTAGCGGTGTAAATTAAATTTTTTCAGATTATGGGGGCGGAATTATTTTCTGCAGTCGTTTGCAGAAATTCGCGGTCTGAATAAGCGATAATTTGGGTTAAGTTGGAAGGGCAAAATTATTTATTCTGTTGGTAACATTGTAGGGTAGAAGTTGCGTCAAACATCTCGTAATGCACAATATTGTTGGTTCGTACCGAATTATTAATTGTTTATCATGCAAATGAATAAATTTACTAGTTGTGGCTACACTGTGCAGTATTTTCCTTGATTTACAGTCGCGATAATGCCGCGTTCCGTTAGTTTAATGCAAATAACAACCCCTTCATCCATATTTTGTAATCTATCTCTCTGATAATGGCACGATTGTTAAACAAACGAATCAAGTAGCTAGCAAAATATTTTCTATCCTTTTGGTTTCCCACCTTTGTTGTGAATTGACAGTTTTTGATGTTTATTTGTAGAAAAGACGAAGTATTGTCTGCAGACACATACGTATCTGTCGTGTGGATCACAAAATTCGTCCCAAGTTTTAATTCTTTTCATTTTTCCACTAGTGACAGCCAGTTTTTGTTTTCAAATGGAACATTATTTTTTCCACGTTTTTTTCATAAATATTTTTGTGAATGTAATCAAATTTGATCGATTTTGTTTTCGTCAAAATTTCATATTTTTCAAAATTCATAATTCAATTTTTAAAATTAAATTTACGATGTTAAAATAAATCGAAAATTTAGTGGAACATTTTTTTGAATAATGGCTTCATTAAAAAGTTACAAACTCCAAAAAGTGTGCTCTAAAGCATTTTTGATAACTCGTAACTCCTTTAGGATGCAATTGGGTTATAATTTAACAAACATAAAATAAATGAATACTGAGAATTATGTATAGTCATAAAAATGATAATGAAGAACGTTAAAAAAATGTATAGTGTTTCATTTGAAAAGCAAAAATTGATTTTTCTGGAAAAACAAAGTAAAAGAAATGTTTTTACTCATTCTGTGAAATGTTTAAACCCTATATCGCATACTACTGTTAAATAAAAATTTCATATTTCGTGATCCACTCGTTATACAGAGTATCTCAAAATTATACGTCAATATTTTGGGAAATGATCGGTCATGATAAAATAGGTGGGGTCTTTTATAGAAATTCTTTTTCTAAGATGCCTCCTAAGAGAGTTATAGCCCCTCAAAGGAGACAGTTGGGTTAACATTTATTTGTAAATATTACCGAAACTTTTGACTTTACTGCAATAAAATATTCTCTTTTTATTTTTCTAATGCAGATATTTGTTTTGACAAATTATGACAATAATACGTTATTTTAAAAAATCGCTTTAGTGAGTAGGTCTTTTATTTATTTAACAAGAGCTTCTCTTTTGGTTGTTTTCAGTTCGTTTTATGTAATCAATATTAGAAAAAGATAGCCATACAAGACCGCCCACTCAAATTACTTCATTGAAGTAAAGTATTATTAACGTATTTTGTCAAAATATTTGAAAAATAAAATGCTAAAACTTCGTTTTTGTAGTTCACAATGGAATTATTTACAAATAAAGTTAACTCAACTTCAGTTCCTTTAAGGGATGTTTTAGAGAAAAAGTTTATATAAAAGATCCTCCGTTTTTTCACGTTCTATCACCTCCAAAATTATTAGGACACATGTGCATGAAGTAAACGAAGTTTCTTTTAAGGGGGTGGTTTACTCGTGCAAAAAATCCTACATGAAGTTAATTTGAATTGCTCTGGAGCGTTCTTAGCAACCGTTCCATCGGTAGCAACCGAGCAGTCGAAGTAAATTGGTTTTTGTTGAATTAGTGTTTGTACACCATAGTAATGAAATTTGTCAATTCGTCACGTGATGACAAATTTCAAAATCTTCCTTTTTTTTTAAGATAAGATAAAATTGAGGTTTTCTCGGAATCTTCAATTCAGATAGCTCCAAACTAGATTTAATAAACTTTTTGAGTGTCTGATATTGTCGACTGACGGAAGTAGAATAGAATGGTGCAAACCGCAACTTTATCGATCGATGATAAAGCTGGTGCGGCTATTCAAGTTTAAAATTTTTTACAGAAAGTCATCTCAGCGTACATCAAAAGACGCGTTTTGACACCCTCTATCGATCCAAGAAACCGCGTGTTCCTACGACTAATAATAAACTCGCTACACACCGTTCAAGTTTTAATATATTCTGAAATTAGAAATTTTCAAAACATACCTCATATCCTCTTCCGCCGCTCTGACTCGTTTAAAACCCAATTATCGCACCGTTTTTCATAAACGTTTTATTTTTATCTCAAACGAAATGAATGAAAATTGTTAAATTGTACAACAATATTGTATACCTTTTGTAGACATGTACAAAATATAGTAAACACGTTGAATGTTAGATGAAGCATTCAAAATGTGTTTAAGACAGTTCGAAATTAACTTCGTACAAGTTTAATTAATATAGTCAATTGCTGAAATTATAACAAAGAAAATGCAGTTGTGAAAACTGATAGGTTATTATACAAAGGATCATAAAGCTGTTGTATTATTTTTATCGCATCAAACGCACACACCATTAACAGTTAGTGGTTCTGTATCGATTTCTATAAAATCAGAGACTCGGTCGAGCGTTAAATTAACAGTTCCAAAATTTTCAAATATCGCACAATTAATGGTTGTTTCAGTCGATTTAAACAAATTTGCTATGCTGGCACTTCCAGGGAGAGGTCGGACCTCGAGGTGGCTGAAATATTGACAGAAGACATGTTACAGTTTCCTTTTTAATTTTTAAGCGGGCCCGGAAATTCAAAATTTGACCCGCCCGACTGAATCTTTAAAAATTTAACTTCCCGGTTGCGATACAGGTTTTTCGTAAACGGACATAAATAACGGATTTAAATAGATTTCGTTGATCGGTGAAAAGGGCAGATGCGAATTTTTGGAAAAGGGCGAGAGAAGTATGGTGGGGCACATGAGTTCAGATTGAAATTTTCCAAGTAATCGATTAATGTCAGTCTGGAAGTCGTGCAACTCAATGCAGCGAGGTTTCCGTCATTTCATAAAATCTTCCCTAATTTGCATTTAGTTCACGATTTGGTTAAAATTAATGGTGTTTTTGATTGATGTAACTAATTAAACTTTCTTAATTAGTCTGTCACCTGAACGTGTTTGTATCAGATAGAAGATTTCTTTTTGTACATTTCATATTTTTATCTGCTTTAGTTTGGGTTTTTTTTTTTTTTAGTAAGATATGCGGTTGAAGTGATCAATAGTAAAATATCAAGATTTTTTTCGATTTTTTGTCCTAATTCAAATTCTAAGCTGTTCCACACAGTTTGAGATATATGAGGGTAGCAAAACGACAGGCGAAACGATAACTTAGTATTTGGTAGCTGTGACCAATACAAATCTGTCTGGCAAACAATTTCGTGTTGTATTTGTGTTTTAGGTATTTCGATGAAAAATCGCTTTTAAAAAAATTGACATTTTCAACTTTATACTTTACCTGTTGGCTTTTGTAATCTCACTCCAATTTATATGAAAATGGGGGATTATTCTTTAAATCCCCCTCTTCTTTACTTTATTCTGTAATAAGTTATTAGAAAAAAATGGAGACCGTAATGTAATTACAGCAGACGCGCCATATTTCTCCTGTCAAAATATCATGATTTGTAGGTTATGTTTAATAAGAAATTCCCCAATGTAATTTTTCATGATTTTCTTTTTTGTTTCAGATGGTCTACAATGTTCTTTAAGACAATTTACTTGTGCCAATAAAAAATGCATAGCAATATCGTTTATCTGTGACGGTGATGACGACTGCGAAGACGGATCAGACGAAAGCATTAAAGCATGCCCAAGTAAGTACCTTCTATTATCGATCTTGTTTCGTCTCTTATGAATATAAATTAAATGAGAGATCACTCAACGTAAGAATAATAATCTCAAAGAGAATTTTCCTCCATCTCGGCAAAATTAAAATTTCCATCAGCTTGAATAATATGATACAGGAGGGCCAACGTTAACTCACCTCGCCTACGCGCCGCTTGCGGCAGTCACGTGACTCATCCGCGCTATCCAATTGGACAATTCACACCACGTTTTAGGTTAGGGTTAGCCTACTTTCAGTCGACCAAACATGTTTTTATCCTGTTTATAAAATGGCTTTTTAAATAAAAATATTTCTGACAGTTAAAAATACTTTGAGTATTTCGTTTTAGAAGAGGCAGATACATATTTTTGAAAGCATTAACATTAAAAAAAGGAAACTTCAAAGAACTGGCAATCTCTTCGCGAAATTAATTAAGCAAATATTATGTAAAAGCCTACATATAATATTCCTCGCTCTCAAATCCATTATTTGTGTAAAAACTTTCAAATGCTGCTTAAGACCAAAGTTGAGTGTAGCTTCTAATTAAAGAGGAAATGTAAATACGAATGGCTAACTACGAAAAACCTATTCAGAATTTCAAAAACGACGGTTGCAAAAATGTCTTGTAAATGGTTGCATCAAGTATTTTTAACTTGTCAGTTTCGATGAGGTGTCCGATGATTTATGTACATTTTCAATTCTTTGTGAACATATGTATTTAACAGATTCCCTTTCGGTTTCTGCGTGTTATGAAAGTGTGGAAGGATTACGAGAAAATAGTATTTTTTGCATATCCCGGGTTTGAATTAATATGTCAACGGGTGAAGTTAAAAATGGTTTTCTTTTTGTGACTCGGTAAACAGAAAACCTTTCGGATGAAGTTAAGTCGGGTCAGTTCTTTTTTTGCGAATCGATCACTTGCAATTCGATGTCTGCATGTGTTGAATTTTATCCAGATAAATCCATTATTAATGGCGATATCTGTTTATGAACCCAATTCTCCCGAGAGGCCATTGTTGACTGCAGATTTCACCAAAAAATTCATAAAACATTAACCGATACAGATATCGGCGAGCTATAAACGGGCAAATGTTCGGAAAAGATCAACCTACAAACTGGTAAAAGTTTCAGGACGATATCTCTGTCTGTATTTTACGGACGATCTGTTAAAGTCGGCTAAACTTTTTCAAGCGCCGCAATCTCCACTTCAAGGAGCGCCATGTTGGTAATGGTATCACGTGACGCGTCAAGAAGTTGTTCAGTGTCGGCGGGACGTACTATATCGATGAAAACTTCACAACGTCTTATATATGTGGGGCGTAATTTAATTTAAACGTTTTTGAGACGAATGGGTGCTGGTGGGGACAATAACATGGATGTGTTTTTAGTAGCTAATTTGGAATTTAATCAAACTATCGCCTTGGATACTACTCATGAGAAATGTTGGCGAAATAAATGGCGATAATTCGTTTTTATGACTGTGATGCTCGCTTTTTATAACGTTTTTCCGCGTATGAGCAAATTGTTTGTAAACGTTTTATTTATGATATTGTTTTATTGAAATGTCGGAAAGTTTTTACGATTTTTAAACGTCAAATCCTTACAAAGTTAATTATCTTCATTACAGGAAACATTTCTTTTTCAACTCATTTACATTATCGAATTTCAGGGTTTTTTCCCAAAAGCACTCGTCTCTTTTTAGACTGAAATTCTAGAACGCATTTTTAATGAAGGAAATTGAACAAGAAATGACTCTGGCTCGTTTGCCATGACATATCCTGTCATAAATTTTTTAATAATTAAATTACAATCAATAACAAGGATGTAACGTTATTTTTTCTACCTGTAATTTTACTTTTACGTTGATAACTGGTCCAATACATTTTTTTGACATTTATAGTTGAAAATATCCTTCGAATAATGTGAAAAGACATGTTCGTTCCATTCTTGTCTTATAATTGAATACAATACATGAAACGTAAATACGCCTTCATCACTTTTTAAAAACAAATCCGAAAGGATGTATAATTTATTGATTGGTTCCTAAATTACGCAGAACGGAACACACTTCGACTCTTCATAAGATGATTACTTTGTTTTCAATTTTGCTTCATTTTTATTTGTTTATCAAGTCTCTAAAATGGCTTATTTAAGTCGACATTACGTAATATCGCAGCTAATTAAATTTAACCAAACTCCGCATTTCGGGTGGGCTTGTTTTTGTTGCTCGAATCCAGCCACATATTCAATAGCCTAGTCGAGTACGAACCATATAAACTACAAACTCTAAACAGAATGAAATCGCCCCTTCTTCTGATTACAATAAATCATATCAAAATAGAGGAAGTTTAGCGCTGACGATCGAAGTCGCCCAAAAAAACCTCAAAATGTGACGTTTCGCGTGGGGTGTGGTGGCTATCCCAAATTGGCCATGGTTCAGTGGTTAAAATAGTTGTGCGGACCTTTTAGGATTCTTTTTTTATGGGAGACGTGTCGTTTATAGCCTCCCTTTCTTACTAATTTAGATTTACACACCACAAATTGTGATGACTCTATAAAAAAATCCATTGGTGTCACATCGTGACATGTTGCTGTCATTTAACCGAATCCTTTTACGAGTCTGGTGGCCAAAAAGCTTTGTATTGTATAGCAGACGTAACATAACCTCACGGAGCACCGTCCTGCTGCAAATACTTGACCCCACTTGATCTTGAAAGTCCTAGAACATGCAAAATATGGAACCGTGTTTAGATTTTGACGTTTTTGAACGTCAATTTTGGGGATTAGTGGCGATTAGTGGGAATGTCCCTTTTTATCTCCAGCTCGGGAATTAGTGTGGAATTAACGGAATTCGCTTTAAGGTCGTTGTAATTCGGGGTGGGCTATAGACCTGGTTAGGTTGTCGACCCGAAGTCGGGATGCCATTGTGAAAGGGTTGAATGTACGAAAAGATAATAGAGACATAAAACACAGACGCCGATGGGGTGTGGTTAAATGGGTGGAATCGAATTGTAGAAAACGAAATTTTTTAATGGAAGATCAGTTATGGGTTTATTGATTTGAATTTTTTTTATTTATTCGTGTGTCAAATCAGTGTTTTCCGGGTCGAAAGGCATGAAATCAAGTTTTTATTGATTGATTGATTGTCTTAGCCCTACGTTTCAGCTCAGAGTCACGTACCGGATTTTCCCCTTTTACATAAATTGTAAAAAATTTTGAATTTTACATGTGATTTTGGAGGTTCTTCCGACAGCCCATTTAATACCTGCTTACGCCATCATTATTAAACATACAAAGTTGCGGTTTGTTCTATTTTAGTCTGACCGACAAAGTTTATAAATTATTGCAGAGATGTACATTAGTTAGAAGGTGATTATACACGTGTACATTAATTTCGAGCTGAAGCATTAAAAGGGACATAATAAAGCACTAAAAACCGAATTGGGACAATATACTGTTATTTCCTAATAGAAAATTTTGTAAACAACTCAACTGAAAGTAATAGCTCTGTAATAGTGTCTAAAATGTAAACGGCTCGGGATTTCTGGATCATTTTGTTGAGATCCTGGATCCTGGATCATCCAAAGCCATCCTCACTCGGCAACAAAATTGAAGACGCACTGAAAAGTAATTTAAAACAGATTGAAGGAGTTTACAACGAGTTATAAAATAGTAACAACGCTTTAAACTGTTAGAGGAACACGTTATTCAAAAAATCAATGGAGCTATTAATCTTTGCTTAGACCGGAATTCTGACGGCAATGAAACAATAACTTCCATTTTATTAATTTTGATGGACACATGAAATTGAGTTGTATTAAAAAACGATATGTTAACAGCTAACACGCCAGATTTTTTCACAAACAAAACAAACGAGAAGCGGATGTCATGTTTAACAGTCGATAATCCCATAATGGTGGCTGATGCGATACCATGACGCATTCCTGAACTGGGTGTTAAGAGCTCAATTACGCTTTCATTGCTTTGTCCCTCTGATCTTACCGCTGTTTTTGAAATTTTTATTTAATGAAAGCTAATTTTTTCATAAAACATTCTTTATTGCGCAAGGGTGGACTTGATCGGAATTTTCTAAATGAAGCTTGTGCACACTGAAAAAATTCCCGTCTTCGATATTTCAATAAATAAGGATTTACGATGTTTATCTTACGAAGAGAAACAAACGAAAATCCATTTTATCTTCAAACAAAATCACAAAATATCAAGCGAGGGTGCACTTGCTTGTGTATCACTATTTAGAAAATATTGACAGTGTTGTATATCGGAATTCATTAATGCGGCAGTACGGTTTTTGGAATACGAAATTTGTGGAATAACTGCAACATTATCCTTCTGACATTTGATAGAAGTGTAAGCGATACTACAAAATGCTTTAATCCGACGTGGAGCCGACTAGCTTTTTAAAAATAGACGAGATGAGGATTGATCACTTTGTTCAAAGTTTGTCAAATCGAACACCGGAAGTGGAATTTCGTAGACGAATACGCCCGATTTAGTTTTAAATAGCCTGCATGTCATATCAACTGTGATGGAAATCGGATTTCACGAAGTGGATTTACGGCTCATAGTTCTAGGTGGATCGTTTTTTGATGGGGATGTCAATCTAAATTCGCAGGTATCATGGATATTGTTCAAAACAAGCATTATGAGAAAAAATCCGGGACCTCAGGGCCCTTTTGTCGTTTCTTTGGAAACTACAGCATGTAGTGCGTTCATGTGTGTAATTTGAGATATTTGGAATATTATGGAGTTGGTAATTACATAATCGGTTCGATAATCGACGTTCACATAGCTGGAATAGTTAAGGTGCTTGTAGCACATTTTGCGGCGATTGGGTGTATATTTTTCGTTGTTTTTTGTTTCTGTTCCTTGAGTTGGCGTGGAGTTTGTAAGTTATCGATGGAGTAAAATTTGATTTCGTTAATTCCATTAAGAAATTAGCATGGTGGGAAATAGTCAATTAAAACTCTTACGCTTGGAACTCGTACCGAAAATTGCTTTTCTGAATGCCAAGCCGTAATCTTTCTTATTTCTGTTGTGCAAGCTTTTGCCTTTCAATTTTCATTTGTAATCTTCACCATAAAGTTTATCGCATAAATATTAATTATTAGGCGACTCCCTTTTTAAAAGGGCTCTTATTCAAATGAATTATTGAAAATGTTCCGGTGCTTTCTGAGTTGACCTTTTCGTCGCAGCTGCTATACTTAATAAACACCGAATTCGCTCGATTGAAATTGAAACATCCACTCTTAATATTGTTTCAACCTAAATTATTGAAGCCTAATTTATTCTGCCGAGAATAACACAATTAACGCAAGGTTTCATTAATTACACACAGCATACGCCATTTTGTGCCTAATTAATTTATCACACACCAGATTTTTGGGGGTGCCATTATTACACTGACTGACTACCTGCCTACCTGCCACACCTGACGCCACATGTTGCATAACTGCAACAACTGCTTTTTGGGACCTGCTTTTGGAGCGCACAGGGCAATCCAATATGGCGGCCTATCGGGGTTGTTTATTCGGATGGGTTCAGTCGAGGTGATTAAAGCCGATGTTGTCGAAACAAAAAATTCTTGTATCGGGTGAAATGATCTGTTTTTGCGCGTGCGGGGGGGCATAATGGACCGAAATGTTTGTGAATAGTTTGATTATGTAAATAGGGCGCGTGGTTTTGGTAATTGTGGGTAAATGGGGCGGCGGAAGCGGTGAAAGAAGCAATAATGTTCTCTTTGGCCACATAATTGGATAAAAAGTTGAAACCTCGTAGACACATCCGGCGTGCGTGTAAATCCAAATAAACGCGGGAATGGGGAATTATTTTTGTAAGTTCCAAAGGGGCGCAGAGATAACGAAGAATAACGTTTCAAACAAGTCGGACGCAATTTCAAACACCATTTCTTTCACTCAATCGCTTAATCTCGGTAATAAACAATTTACACGTACAAATGTACAGTCGACTTCATTATTAATGCACCAGTTTACTTTTACTAGAAGGAAACCACTCCGCGCACGGCCGATAATAAAGCTGCTCGCTGCGGGGTATTAAAGTTTAAAATTTTTTCCTCCCGAACTTGACATACATCACAAGACGTGATTTAACGCCCTCTATCGATCTGAGAAACCGCGTTGCTCCGAGTTACAATACGTCCCCGAGCTGTTTAATGTAGGCAATTTTGAAAAATTTTTGTTTTACAATTTGAAACCCAAACCCACACTCGTAGGTGGGTGAAAGTTCGATAACATGCTTTTAAATTTGCCGCTTTTTTCTAATGTCACTGTGCACATATCTGCATCATTAAAAAAAGAACAGGAAAAAGCAGAACAAGAACCAGACCTGACATAAACCGTCTCCAGGGACCGTCGTATTTTTTGTTAATTTACTTCTCGGAACGGTACTATTAAAGTTGCATTTGCCCGAGGTGGAGGTTAAAATTAGACTTTTTAAAGCAAAGTTTTCATTTGGAGGCAGCATTCAAACTCGATCCCTGCAGGTGGGAATAAGGGGCACGTGCCTCGCTTTTTATTCCGATATTTAAATTGACGATTTTATTCATACAACGCAAATAGCGGCCATAAAGAAAAACTAATTTCACGCAATTACACCTTCACTAAAGCAGCTACGACTAGGGCTGGGCAAAATTTATGATTAATGCTGCCAAAGTCTTAACTAAATTGACGATAGATAAAAGGTTTAAAATTCGTCAAAAACTGGATTAATCGATTCAAAAAGAATGATCAATAAATTCGTCAGTTTATTATATATACATTAAAAAAATTATTATTATTATTTTTTTATTTTTTCGTCTTGAACTACATCATTGTGGCTAGCACTCAATTCCCCTAGGACTCAAACATTTCTTCTTTATTTATTAAAAATATCGAAACAAAATTTCGTATACTCAATGCATTTTAAACGTAAACTGCCATTTTTGTGCACTTCTACATTGGTCAGAAGTGACCTCGACTTTCTTGTTTGTTTTAAGTGGAACACTCATATTTTTATAGGTTCTATATAAAATTCAAAGTCCAATAGTGGCCTGATTTTTTTTATTTAAAATTTATTTTCTAATCAATTATATAAAACAGTTTATGGCAATGGACATTAGTTGAAAAAAATAAATTTCAAAATTTACGTCCAAAATTCGCTTGGCTAGAAGCCTTCAAAAAACTGTCACTCAGTTATGGGTGTAAACTCTTTGAAAAAACGGTTTTTAAAAAATCTGATTGAACCCCTATGGTTCCATTTGAAAAATTCTAACAAATTTCAAAAACTACTTGACAGTTTTTAAAGGCTCTAGCCAAGTGAATTTTATACGTAAATGTTGGTATTTATTTTTTCGACTATGTTCAATGGCAGAAATTATTTTGTGACTCGATTAAAAAATAAATTTTATAATTAAAAAAATGAACTCTGAATTTTATGTAGAATCCAAAAATATAAAAATATATGGGTCTCCCGTTTAAAATAAGAAAGTGTGGTCATTTTCGAAGTAATTAAAAATGCAAAAAAGTTGCTATTTTAGTCAAAAAACGGGTTTTTACAAATCCATTGACTGTAGAAAGTATTATTTCAATATCTCAATAAATAAAGAAAAAACGAGGGACTTCTAATAGAAAATGAAATTTGAATATCTCGACTGTTCTTGAGGGTCTATATGAATATGACAGATTGTTAAATTTGTCTAACTTGCTCTATTAGATACTTAAGTTAATAATCATCTCAATAACACGCATTGTACTGTTCCTCAATGGACGTCGTATGAGTGCAACTACAATAAGACTAGGAAAAAGACTAGGAGTATGTTTAACATTTGTTTACTGCAAATAACGCTCACCATTTTGCACATTTACATGGATCTGCATGTATTTTTAATGGTTTCTTTAGACTTTGAAGTCAAATATCTCGACCATTTTGGCATAAACAAGTTGCCACTTACACTGCTATGAACTAAATTTTAAACTTTGGACATGGAAACCTAAAAATTTAACAAAATAAAAAAATTAAAACCAATGAAGGTTGGGTGTCCTTAACAATAAAAAGAATGAACATGTGAAAGAAAAAAACAAAGGAAGGTATACGACATGTAAAAGAATTTTTTTCAGCCAACTGTAACCTTCACATTTTAAATATAGTTCAATACTGTTGAACAGAAAATTGGAACTCTAATCGGTGTCAATTTTACACAAATTTACTTCTATGCCTATGCCTATGTTACAAAGAAAAAAATCGATAATCTGTAAATTGATTAACCATTAATACATACTTTGATTAACCGATGGTATGAATCCATATTGTCGATATTTTCAGATGAAGTGAAATTTCTTCACCTTCAATATAAGTAAAACCGAAAAGTCGAATACGGGACCTCAGTTATATCGTTATATCGAAATAAAAAAAGGCAAGTGAACATCACCAGATTTTAATAAAATTTCGTGCATTGGTAACCTTGACAAACCCTCTTGACAATCAGCCACTTAAATATTCTGTAATTGTAAGATTTCCTTGGTTTATTGTTGGAAATATTTTTATTGGAAGGGAAACATTTCAACGGATCACAAAAGAAGCGACTTTTATTATTTGAATGTCTTCAGCCATTTCAATCTAAATGTATACTTCACATTATCTATTCCGATGGGTATGCAACCAATCATACGTGTTATGTTTTTATTATTATTTGCAACATACAAAATTTTTTGTTTTGTTGAAAAAACTCTCGTTATATATGGTAGGATATTAATATTATCATAAAAGTGAAACAAATTGAATTGAATAAATGAAAAGTTTTAATTAATAAAATGGCGAGAGTGTGGAATAAATAAATTAATATTGCATTATGTTGGAAAAAGGGGTTATTACATTTGATAGTAAAAAAATTTAACCAAAACAACTTTATTTTTATCATGTAACTTGTACTGCTCGGTTTTTTTGACTTTCCAGACAATCGATACATACGTAATGTTATATGCTGCAGGCAGAATGTTCCTTTACGGAAAGATTATGGAAAAGTAAATTGAATGTTTGATTTAGGTGGGTATGTAACCAATCGCGCATATGAAATGGCAAATGAAAAACTGCGGTATTGTCCACTGTTTGAAGCGTTGTGTTTTGAACAGCCGCTTGCTTCCAGAGCGTTTTTTGCGGAACGCTTTCCTCCGGAAAATTGAATATTTTCGGGGAAAAACATGACTGCGGACTTTATCTGCGGAAACGAATTAGGTGAGCCGTTATCATAAAAAGTTTTGACAAGATGACAAAACCCGCGCAAGTTGCGAGAAAATCATCAAAGTTGGCAAGTGTGACACATGATTCCAAGTTAGAATTATTTTTGTATTGGATCGATCCGTGGGAATTTTCGCTTTAACTTGTGAACTGCCGTGATCCTGTTGATTTTGAGGAATCCCTCGAAAGGGTTATGCGATTTTGTACACGCTCTAGTTAGTACAATAAATAATTAAGTTGTTTTCGCCCTAATGCTGCTCATCATGAAATATAAAATAGCAACAAGTATAGGAAGAAAACGGCGCGCTTCTGATGGAAATGTAACATTGGTTGCATATGTAAACACGCGATTTCTGTTATGCAACATTATTCTTGAACCTGTATCACTTTTCACGCTGAACACGCTCCCCAGCGGTGTTTTGCAGCAATTCTAGTTGCATAACAACTTATTTACGAAGGAGACGCTACTTTAATTTCCATTTTTAATAAAGTCTCACACAAAGCAAGGTTGTTTCAGTAATTCTTAATAAGGAAGTTGTGCCCTCTCTGTAGATATCAAAGATAAAGTGTTCTAGGCACGCTACAACGATTCAAGTAATATTAGCATTCAATTTAAAGGACTTGCGACAATATTTGGGTTTACTGTTGCCGACTCATTCCGTGATTATTATTTAGTTCAAATGAAAATTCTCTTCTTATCATAGCATTAATTATACATACAATCAATGGAAATATCGACTTTGAAGGATAACCATTGTGTTTTAATAACCGAGGTTCAGGTTTTGTCTTTCAATATTACTTCGACTGTATCAAGAAACGAGTTCGAATAATAAGTGACATTCTCTTGCAAGTCTACCGTACTAATATTGAGCCGGTACTAAACTCCAACATGAAATTAAATTGTCTCTTTATAATTGGCAATAGAGCGTCTCCTCAAGTATTCTGGAGGTACATAAAACGTATAAACCATTAGATGTGGTAATGTAATATGAAGACTAAAGGTGCGCTTTACAATCTCTTCATCTGACAGCTCATATTGGTGCATTGTAAATTTTACGAACCCGTTCAACTTATTCTTATTAAAAACACCTTACCACCCTGTTAGTTTCGGCTATCAAAAGCCAACCTTATGCGCTAGCAAATTCTCGGTAAAAGAATATATTAAGTCACGTCACTGAAAACAAATAACAAAGTTTTAACCTCCAGACGCTTAAGTCGCGCATTTTACTCGTCTATCTAGACTCACGGTAATCCCAGCTAAGTTTACGGGGGGCCAAATCACTTGCAGGTACCATGATATATCCCCGGACAAAGAAATCATAAAATGTGCCATTACGAAAAAACGTCGCAAATTCGGCCGAAATTCGCTTTGAAGTTGTTGATCGATCGTGAAACAATGGCCTATTTAAATTAAGTTTCTCGTGCACCCCTTTGGGACCGAGTATTCTTCATATGCGTTAATTTGGAACGTTCGAAGTTTATTGGATTACCTATCCCAAAATTCGAAATTTGATGATGAAAGTTGGAATAATTAATATTTACGGTTAATAATCCCGGGAAAACTTAATTTGTATCCATGTTCGCCGATTTCAGCAAACAATTTGATTATTTCAAGTTAAAACAATTACTTGGTTCATTTAATGCCAACTTTGAGATGAGAGTTTTTTTGTTTCCACCCAAGATTTAATTAACTGTAACTTCGTACTATTCCAATTCTTTATCTTTAAATGCAATCCTGTTAATCTTATAGATCAGTGGTTGCGATGGAAACCGCCCCTTTCGTAAGCAAGGCGAAAATGTTGTAAATTTATAAATAAGTTTGTACAAATATTGCAAATGCCCTCTTCTAGATCAGGAAGGAGTTGGATATGGAACACGTGTAGCCATTTTTGCATGTTTATTTCCAAAACTACAAAATAAGTTCAGTTGGGTTGTGTCGCATAGACGTAATAAAACGTAGAACGTTACGAAAATTCCGTTGTTATTGGACTTTAATAAAACATTGGCCTTCATGGAAAAAAATCGCATTAAATATTCAGTTCACATAGGGCGAACATACAAATCCCACTTTTTATTAACGCAGGAAAAATCAATTCTAACAATTATGGAAACAATACATAAAAACAAGAATTTGCAAATCTTGTACTAGGCAACCAACAAAACAGGTGTCTGTAATGAAATCTTCAATTATATCAACATGCTACTTAACTGTCGACTTATCCAAAGTGTGAATGTTATAACACACAACTCTCTATGCACGTACTTTCTTTCTCTTTTTTCTTTTTAGAAGATTGTAGCTACATATTTTGTGGAGTGTTTTTAAAGAAAAGAATTTAGAAAATGTGATTGGGTAACATTGAGCCTGGGCCAGAATCAGTATGTTATTTCTGCTGATAAGTTATTACAAATGTCAGCTCTAAGCGAATTGAATATTTAATGTAGTTTTATTTTCTATGAAAAATGTATACATACGGAAAGGCACTGTTTTATTTACGTTCTTTTATTTGAAACAATTCCACGTCTCGCCTTTGCATAGAAATCGTATGCCCTTTTCAATCTGTTCATAATATCGGCGTTATTTAAAAACTTCTTTTGAATATCTCCATGCTTTTATTTATAATGTCAATTTAAATTCTCTCTGCCAACGCCGTTATTAATGTTGTACAGTCGCTGACATAAATGATGCTCATATTATGTAAAATTATTGATGAGACTACGGCGAGAATAGCACGTAAAATATGTGCAGAAACATTTTTTCAAAATTCGACTCGCCAAAATGGAGCTACTAAAAGTTTTCTGTAGAATACAACTGTGGCTCGTTTCGCAAACTCGTGTTTATTATTGCTAGTTGGTTAATTATAGAGCTAATAAAAATAAGATTATGATGCCAAAAAGTTGATAAAATCGACAGTGGAGCTTCTAAATATATAACAGTGGAATAAACATAACAACAAGACGTCAAATTAAACGGTCTAAATGTGATACATTTAACGGAATTAGGCACCAAAAATTTGTTGGAGTTTGGCGAATGACAAGAGAAACTGACGCCAATCAATTTTTAAGCGTCATTACGTTTTTTTTTCCTTCGCAATTCGTAGTAATGACGTCGATTTTGGGGTTTTAGTATATGAATTGAGTCCCCCTTACTTGCCTTCATGTCTGATGGAAAAAATGAATAGAGCCTTGGGGAAATGTGAGGTGTTTCTCCATGAAACTTTTAATACAAAACAAACACTAATTATCTCACGTTTTTGAAATTAACTTAAAAAGACAACAGAAACGAAACTTTCTGATTAGTGTTAAGTCAGGTGTTTAAAAAAAAAACGTTTCCGATGTAAAAATAAAGGGAGAGTGGCTCCATAAAAACATTTCAAAGACTTCAAACACTAATGAGTTGACAAGGAAAACAATGTCAAGAATAAAAAGTAATTGGCATCGAATTAGGGCTTCACTAAATTAACTAACAATTGAGTTTCGGGGGTGCTGATTTAAAATTTAAATTACATTTAAAAATAAGGGGGAGGAGTTTTACTTAATTGGATTGATGTTTGCTTCGCTTACTCCTTTGAGTGTTGTTACGTCATGTGTTGTATTTTTTCGTGTATGTGTTAAAAACGGTTCAATTGCGGAAGGGTTCGTTGTGTGTGGGCTCATAACAATTCATTATAAAGTGCCCCGGTTTGTCAATATTTAAACGAGTAGGTAGAGATATTTTAAAATAAGCTTCTCAAGCAAAGAACGTTCCGTTTTCTGGAGGAGCATTTATCGAAAAATGAACCGATAAAACCGCTCCAGGGCCGCTCCAAGGAATAATAAAATATTTCCCGCTGTATAGTAAAATTCACGACTCCAATATATATTTTGTTTCGAGATTTATCGACGTCAATTCATTTAATAATCCCCCTTCTTGGAGTGATATATTTTGGTGAAAGTAATGCGTTGGAGCGGGGGAACCCCACAGATGTTTTAACACACCATTTAATAAAATATTTTTCAATTACAACGTATTATTTACATTCCAAATAGTTACACACGTAGTGTAGGGGTGCAAGGGTCGAATAAGGGCATTTATCATCACTTTCCACGTACATTTTAATTAAACAACGTAACCTAACTTAGGTACTCGTTTGGAGGTTTAAATTTAACGGCAACCACCCTTACCTAAACAAAAAACCTTTATATACACACACACCTTAACTTTGTATTATTAACGTTACATTAAATTATAAATGTGTACACATGAAACGGATATTTGATAAATGCGAATTTTAATTAATTTTTAATCCATTTAACTTTGTATAATAACACGATTGTGAGGTTCTTACAGGAAATATAATGATGCAAATAATCCGCTCAAAAAAGAATTAAAAGTCGAACGTAATTATTAATGATTATAATCCTTGGTGTCCGTGCCTATATAATTTTCATGCAATTTTTCGATAATTTCCTATAGCCTTTATCTGATATTCATAGTCTTTCAGTTGCATCAGCTTCTAGTTAAAAGTAAAAAAGAAATAATTTACCGTCTGCAGCGTGCCTCGCCTTGAAAACCAATTCGATGAACTCACGGAGATGATGCAACTTTCCAATTTTTATTGTTGTAACAATCGATCTAGAATTTCAATGTAAATTTTTTCGCCTAATATTGCAAGTGAAAAAATATTTGAATTTTTACACTTTTTCTAAATCGCTGAGATCTACTTCTGGTGCCGTGTTCGGGGACAGGCCAACATCAAAGGACGCCGACATTCTTTCCTGGATCAAATTTCAAAGGAATGTATATTTTATAGAAATTATAATTTGTACGAATTTCCTTGGACGTAAAAGAAGGAAAATTTGTGCGACTTCCTCAAATCCTGTTCCTGAAAAATCACGATTAGGAGCAGGCACGTTGGACGGAATTATTTATTTTAAACAGTTCCACATTCATTTCCTAGTCATTTCGTTGCAAATTTGGAATTTGTTTTCAAAACAAATAAGAGAGAAATGTAAAATACACCATATCATATTTACAATCCAAGTTATGATGATTAATGTCAGATCTGCGAAATCAGCACTTATCAACAGCCGTCATGGCTGGTTGAATTTTGATGTGTAACAAATGAGACATTTAATTAGTTTATAACATTTTGGGTTTTTTGCCATCGATTTTTAAATCTGGCTATATGTGAACTTGTTTTTTTTGCACAATTTTTTTTGATCGGGTTCGGTTTTTGAAAATTGTTTTGATTTTTGAACAGTACAGGAACCTATTTGAACGGTTTCGAAGAGTTTCGCGCTTGCAAAACATTACTGACTTGGGATTTCCCTTGTCCTAACCTTCTAAAGTAATTTCCATTATCCCGAAACCGTTTCCATTTTTTATAAGCTTTCCATTTCATTTCACAAGTGCTCCCCTTCATTTTTATTTAATATAAAAAATGTTGTTGACAAAAATAGAAAAAGTACGCCCGGGAAGACAGGTAATTCGTTTAATTTTAACAATTTTATGAGGGAGGAAAATCTTGCTTTTTGCCATTGTGTTTTATGTATATTTAGTTGTGTTTGAACAAGAAGCCAATGCCCTGATTGATTAACCAATCTGCGCGGGTAAATATTTTTAAATGACAAATTAATGAGCAAATAAAGGAACAAGGAGAATTGGCAATTTTCGCTCATTTGTTGTATAATAATGATGATAATAATAATAATAATAATAATAATAATAAAATAATAGTAATGGCAATGAAAGTGGAATTTTAGCACTAATCGATAGTCGCGTCCGACTTATCATGGATCAAAACCCATTGTCACTCTGTCTGTCACATTCCATAAGCCGCAGGCCTATGAAGCCATTAATAAACTTTTTGCAATGAGTCGTCAATTTCTCGTAATGGCAAGTGTGACACATGACTCTAGTGTCTCAAGCCGCCATAAAAACAGAGGGTGCCACCGTTAAACCTCTTAAATGTTTATTTGGCGAGAGTGAATTATGTTTAGGGAGAGTTCTAATCTTGATGCGGATCTAAGATTTGACGGGGGTTGACAACTGGAAAACACCGCGATCAATAATGGCGGCGTTGCACACCTCGTAACACATTTTTTCGAAAATTGCGCTTCGCATATGGCGCGACACATGTTCCCGAATGCGCAACGATAACTTTAAATCTTGATCACCATTACGTACACCCGCACGCACATTTTTTTCGAATTTTGATGTTATCGCACCCTATAATTTTGCACAGTTTTAATCTAATACGAGAAAATCTAAACAACTTGCGTCTCAAAATCCTTATCTCTTCGCCTTAACACAAATAAATAGTCGATAATGATCCGTTTTTGAATTATGTGACCTTTTTCGTCATTTAACCCCGAAACGTGTATTGAATTTTGGTGTGCGTAGTTCGGATTCTACGCATTGAATTTTTTCATGTTTATGCAAGGGGAGATGTCTGTTGCGGTTGCAATAAATAACGTCAACCACGTGGATTTGTGTACAAATTGTCAAGTCAATAAGTTGGAGAATTACATCAGATCGTACGAAAAAGGACCCTCCGGCTGTGAAATGCAATGCACCACTTATACTGTCCATTCAGTTTACGTTTCTGCACTTGATGTTGTGCGGTCAGCGAGTCAATATGTTATCGGTTTGATAGTAACAGGGAGCATACAGAACATCAAGAACCGGAGTACTCCACATCTACACTCAAATTCCAGACAACTCTCGTGGTGTGCACATCTACCGGTGCCACGATATGGATTTAATACTCAAAATCGCCTTAGTGGCCCTACTCAACGTCTACGCCGTCACGGCCCTAGTGGAAGGTCAGTTGCAACTTTTTTTTTTTTCGAAAACATCCACAATTTTCGATTATTTTTAATTTAATTTAATCCAACATTAAAAAATGTGTGCATATTTTTTGATTAATAATAATTAAGGTGCAAGCGTTATTTTTAAATTTTGCGGGTTATTTTGCAATATATTAGGATAGTGTGCACCTAAGACTTATGTATTGCAAAAATCGGTTGCTATGTGTTGATAATGACGAAATTGTTATTTTTTAAGTTGACCGGTGCTAGGTGATTAGATATACAGGGTAGACTCGCGGTGCCTTTCCGTAGATAAGGGTGACATGTCTTTTCGGCTTGTTTTCTTGTTTTCCAGTTGTACTATCACGAAAATTTGATATCAATTTAACCAATTAACAGCTTTTTTATCAAAATTTTATTTTTACGACCCATCATCTTGGAAAATTTTTCCTTGTATCTGGTAACAACATGTAATTTACGTGGCGTATAAAGGCCATTTTTTATATATAATTTAATGAATGAGTTTCGGTTGATTGCGTGTGGACACTGATTTATTTCGATCCTCGCACAAGTTCTGCTTCAGATAGAACTTTTATATACCGTAAACTTGTATCAATTCTGCACAGCTCCCGTTTTATTTCAATGCAGAACATGCAATTTCACCGATGCTCTCTATATAACGAGATTTCCACTTTTTTTCTTCCTTTTTGTAAATACAATAACCTCGACTGTGCTATATTTTACCAAATATTACAACAGGAAATATTTTCTCAACGAAATGCCGGACCAACAAACGGGAAACATGATCTTGATTCTAATTATGAGGGCGCAGATCCGATTTTTTTTTTTTTTTTTTGTTACATAAACAACTTTCGGGGAGCTGTATTCTGAAATATTAATAAAATATGAGGTAATGTAACTTGATTGGATAGGCGCCGGCGGTCCATTATTTCCTTGTATATAAAATTTAGAGTGTGTAGATAGTTTGAGTGCGAAAATGACTCGATAAAAGGATTCACTGGAAGTCATTGTTGGCGCTAAAGTGAAAACGGATCGGGCCAGGTTAAGGGGGCGAGGGTGGTGGTTGGAGGTGTCTAACAGACATCAAAGTTTCGTTTGTTGCTTTGTCCAGATGCGGCATCGTTTTGATAAAAGGTCCTTTTATTTCTTCAGAATTATTAATATAAAAGTTTTTCCACTAACAGTTCTTTAAAAGCTTTCGGTATCAATATCAATAAAAAACTCGAGACACGAGATTTCATATCGTATTACTTCCGGAACTTGCGCCGTAGTTGGAGGGTCAAAGATTTCACATACAATTTGTTTTATTTATTATTTAATGTACGCAATACCACAATTGAAGGATAAGCTGAAATGGGTCACTTATTGATTCATTTCTAAAAAAAATATGCATAATACGGAAATTTTATTTTGTGCTTTTATTCACTCCTTTGGTCATTACCAAATTTAACCAACTCTTGTGAAATTAAAACAAACAGCATTTTGCAATGTTACTCGAATTTATGATTTGGTTTTGAAATCGGCACGCCATTTCGAATTATTTTTCTAGCTGGAAATGCGTTTGACGATAAATATGTTTAGTTACTCACCAGTTTCAATCATTTTAGCCACAGTACGCTGCACCACACCGCTAGTGCCACTTTTGATCTTTTTAACATACACACACAAACACAAATAAATTTTTGTTGATTAGTAATATGATAATTTAAACAAGGCTAAAGCGATATCCTAAGAATCCTAAAAATGATAACAATAAACACTGCGTCTTATTACACAAAACTGATAAGTCAAAAGTACGCAAGAACTATATACATTTCAATTTTAAATTTTACAATTTTAATTGCAACAGAAAGTTGTAAATATTTGGCAATTTTTGTGTCGTAGGTCTGTAACAGATATGTTTGTCGTTTGTCGTTTAATATGTCAAACAAAATGATATCAGGTCTGTTGCCGACGATATGTGTATCGGTTAAACTAATTCTGTCCCGACATAGTTATAGTTATTCTTTTCCAAATCACTGCTTGATGTGCACTGGTAGTTCAACTAGTGATTTTGTATTAAATTATATTTTAAAGCCAGGTGTTATTATTATTATTATTATTGAGAAAGGAA
Organism: Asbolus verrucosus; assembly: GCA_004193795.1. Classification (NCBI taxonomy): domain Eukaryota; kingdom Metazoa; phylum Arthropoda; class Insecta; order Coleoptera; family Tenebrionidae; genus Asbolus; species Asbolus verrucosus. The sequence continues at coordinate 11,672 of QDEB01114217.1, read as the reverse complement.
GAAAATTTTTTTTTTAAATATTCTCAAGTAAAAAATCAGTTGTAAGTTCCCCTTTTTACCATACCAAACATGTTTTGGAGAGAAGACGTNNTTCAACCCTCCAAGTTTAAAAATGGACTTCCTTCGTATTATTATTGAGTTAATTGAGCAATACCCTAAACATACTTAATACAAATGAAAAAACTGTATATATTCATTGACGTACTGTATTCAAAAGCATTGAGAGCGTTGTTGGCACAATTTTTAAATTTAGTTAGAATTCACAAGTCAAATGAAAGTGGAACAACTAATTGATTGATTTATTGGATTGCTAATTGTGCATTTGTAATAAATCATGTAATACTACGTTATTTTGTTTGCATTTGGTTTTAGTGACCCAGTGTAGTAATAATAATAATAATAGTAATAAAAAACGCAATTATGCTGTTTGGAAACGAATCAGAGTGAGTTGATTTGTTTTATTTTTTATTTTTTTAATTTTAGAGTTATATATGGTTTTTGTTTTTATGTGTTGTTTTAATTGTATGTTTAACAGTGTTATTCTTTGGTTATAAATTTACGACAAAGTAATTGTAGTTGTTTCTCTTGTCTCTACTGATATATTGTTTTGTCATGATAAAGTTGTTTTATAATTACCTTGCCGACTGTTAATTGTTATATAATGGTTACATAATGGTTCATATCTCAGTCGATAATACAATAAATGACAATTTTATTTTCATTGAATGCTGTTTGAAATCGTGGCAGTCGGATGTCTTCAAAACAACTGAGGAAGAGTATCCGGATCCGGATACGCGTAAAGTTTACGATTATTTCATCAGACTCGGATAACATAAGCCTCAAACTGAGGTAATAGAGGGGGAAATGAGCGAACATGAATAATGAGGACTCTTGATTTGAATGCGATGCAGATATGCCAGAGCACCTCGATAATTTCAGATTTACTAACAATGTAACCCTTGCCGATATCAGATCTGATCTTGTAACGATCAGATTGGGGTTAAACACGTTTTTATCCACGTCATCTCCAGCGGACGCTCTATAGTCGCATTTTCCGTTTAACTCTGCCAAAATGTACTAAAAAAAAAAACAAATTTTTGCCGTATTTTATCAATTTAAAGCAGCTTTTCCGACAAAAACAACTCAATTTATTTCCAATTTAGGAACTGTATTTAAACAAATTCAATCATTTTCCTGCTCAATTTAGCCGAAGTAAGTTCCCCTAAAACTTCTTTTCGCAGTTAAATTCCTTTACAAATCAGTTTGAAATATTCGCAACTGCAAATGCCGACCATTGTGTCAATTCATGAAACATTTTGTAATCTGACAGGCATGTTGAATTTAAATCGGGAGGTCTTGGGGGTTACTTACACGGTTTAATGAACTCCAACGTTATTTATTCGACGAAATGTAATATAAGAAATCAAAAGGGGATATATATCTTGTTAAAATTTTTATATCGTGTGGGGTAGGAACGTCATCCTGTAGGTGTAGGGAAGTCTATTGTATTGATTTATGGCTGTGGAAAACAGTATAGTTCCATCTTATTGTTGTATTCGCTATTGCAGTTGGACGTAATCATCAAAATTCGATACATTTCGGCCGCAAATTGCGGTGATTTATAAAGTCAAGTGAATTTACATCCGATAATCAAGTTTGCAATGCAGATTTGAAGCTTCCAATTATCATTATAAAAATGTAAATTAATTGAAAAAAGTTAGTAACTTTAAAGTCACGAAAAACAATTTTATATCCTACATTAAATTTAGAATTCAGTGCACGCGATTAATGCACGTAAACATCTTTTATTATCAAGTAAATTAGTTGGGGGAATTGAATTTAATTGAAACGTTTTTTGATTAGATTTAAATTTGTTTTTGTTTCGTGTTAGTGCGGTTGAATTTTAATTTGCTTGTTTTGACAAATGACAAATTGCATAAAGTTAAGTAGACTCAATTAACGCCATTGCACCCATAATCCGCTGTAAATTGACTGTCATCGAATTTTTAAACTAATAAACGTCTGAACTTGGCAATGAACAGCATGTAGTGATAAAAGATAAAACGTCTACATCCGTATTATGTGCGGTTAAGGTCGCATTAACAGTTTAATATGAAACGCAAATAAAAATAAAATTGTTATAAACGAAATTGTTTAAGAGTTAAAAATGACGTCACGAAGGCGTAAGTCTCAGGTGTGCCAACTGTCAGTTCAGTTTCATGTCGCGAGCTGCAATAAAATAATGAATGTGTTAAAAAAGCAAACAATTCCAGACGTTGGGAGATGAAAACAACAGCAACAGCCGCAAAAAAAGGAGAAAATGAAGCGTCGCTCGATGTGCCAAATTAAATTTTATGTAAAATGAGTTTATAGGTTTAAAATACTTGACGTAACCGCCAGCCATGGTTGAATGAAAATTAGTTTGGATTATATTTTTGGGCCGCGTTTAATTAAATGTTAATTTAATTTAATTTTATCCGTCGAAAAACAATCATATCACGTCTCTATGTGCGTCGTGTTTATTTTGCCGAGTTTTCAGACTCGACGTTCGGAAGTATCAATATTTGTCCAATATAGCTCCGATATTAAAAACTAATCCTTACTGGCAAATATTAAAAAAAAAATGATGGTTCTGTAATTAGAGTTCAGGTATAGATTTTTAGGTTAGGTCGTTATGCAAATGTTTCAATATGGCGGAGGTGCGCGCGCGCGCGCGCGCACTATGAATGATGCGAATTTTAGGTCAACATACAGAAGTATTTCGGTCAATTTCCGTCAGTCAATACATTTCGTAATGAATTGTAAATTAAATTTGGGATTTAAATCGAATGTCGTCGTCAATATTAACACTGGATCAACGTTTTGTGGTGATGACTGCACATATATAAGGAGAGAAAACTTTTTAAATATATGATATTTCATATTGACTTGAAACCAACCTATTTTAACTTTATAAAGTTTGAAACACATCCTGGAAAAATACTTTGAAACTTACAATTTTTATACAATAACACCCTGTCAGGAGGACGTGCGACTCAGACAAAAAGGCTAACAAACTTAACTGGTACCGAAGATTTATTTATCAAACTGACAAAGCAAAATTCTATCTAAGAAATAAGCGAGAATGCCAGATTCCAAAAAATTTCCTATCTCAAAATCACTTCACTTTATTACTTTGTCTCCGAACACTGCGCGACCTACTCACATTCATTTTTTCCGTTACTCCAACCGATTTACCAAATTTCACCACCACTGGTGATTGTACGCACCTGAACACGCTAATGTTGATATTGCTTGTTTTACGACGAATTACAATTGAGTATGTTATGAATCAATAATGTGTTTTTCATATTTCACTTCTACCAAGTCTAATAATAATCCGTCAAGTCATTTCGAACAGACGGACAGACCGACACACTGGAGACATTAAAAAATAACTTTCGTGTTTCGTTCGTTTCGTTAATACATCTTATTTGGCAAAGAATGCGCATATTTGAAACGGGTCGCAATCGCCATCAAGTCGAAAAGTGACATTTCCTGACATTTGACTTTACCGAAAAAGAAAATCGATAAACACTTATTAAAATTAGTATCGAGAAAAATCGTCACTGTTTTTGACAGCAGACATCAATATAAAATCTAATTACATAATTTCTGGTTTCTGCAGTGAATGCCCGCTTCCATTTCCCAGTCTATTCTTGCAGATTTCTTTCCGACCATCACCCACTCGCCAAATTTGTATAATCGATGTTCCCGTATTTCGACAACCTTATCTGGAAAGACTGATACCTACGACAACAAAGAGAGAATATTTCATGCATTAAATATGTTTCAAATGATGCTTAAACTGCGCTCCACTCGAACAAACAATAATCGTTAGGGAGGAAAAGGACCTTCAATTATATAGTTCGAAGTTTGGTTTATTAATAATTTGAACAGTTGTTTTGGCGATGTGTGGTTTGGCATTGTTATACTAAAATGGAACAAGCTCTAGAAACAAGTACACGACGACTCCAAATCATCCCTAAGCAAACTACACTAAGACTAGCTATTAACTGTGTTCTCTTTAATTATATCATTCTCCAAAGTTACAAACACGGTCACTTCACCAACGGCTACAACACAGAATTGTCGCGGTTTTCAAGATTGATTGTGCTCGGCTTAGGAAGAGAATACACACGCAACCTTCATTGCCATCATTATTCTCTTAAAAAAATTTCGACAAATCTGCTATAGTTCAATAATGCGAAAGCTACAACGTCCAAATTTTGGCCCCGATTCAACCAATCAAAACGGAGGCATCGCGAAGACCAGCGGACCGCCACGAGTGTCATCTTGCAATTACAACTGCACGAGTAATTTACTGGGACAACGAAAAATTTTGAATAAGTACTGAGAAGAACACAAATTAGGATTAGGGTGTCAGTAGGTGCTATTTAATTTGTAAATAGGCCTGGCAAAAACTGAAAAAAATTGTAACCGATTTTTATAAAAATCGACTCATCGAATCTAGCGAAAAAAACCGGTTTTGTAATCTACGAAGTTAACCGGTTTTCAATTTACAGTTGCAACACTGGAAACCGATGGTGGAATATTGGTTAATCGGTTTAGCCAAAAACCGGATAATCGATTCACGTGGCCCATACTATTTATAACCGAAATTTTCCGATTTTAGGGAGTCAGTAGGTGCTATTTTATTTGTAACTAGGTCTGGCAAAAGCTGAAAAAAATTGAAACCGATTTTTATAAAAATCGAATATGGGGAAAAAAACCGGTTTTGTAACCGAGGAAGTGTCATTTATTTGAACCGATTATCAGTTAACCGGTTTTCAGTTTGCAGTTGCAACACTGGAAACCGATTCGTGGAATACTGGTTAATCGATTTGGCCAAAAACCGGTGGCCCACACTATTTATAACCGAAATTTTCCAAACTGTCTCGTGCTGGGTGGTGGGAATTTGTTATTAAAGAAGACATCGATCTTGTTATATTTGCGCGTTTTTGTTAAAAATAAGCGTTCGTATTGTTGCGTATTACGTTTAAAGGAGAAAGCACATTGTTCCGGGTGAATTCATCAAAAGCTGGCGAATTAATAAACGCCAACACGCGCGATTTATCAGCGATGACACCCCAAGGTGTGCATATAACACAAAAATTAAAGATAAAAGCGATATTTTTGACTTGTCTAACAATTTTACACCGTTTGCTTTATATTGTTCGTTGGTGAAGCAGACTAATTGATTAGTCGAGAACAAAGAGCAACCCAAAATATAATTTTTGAAAAGTTTATAAATAAATCAGTTTTCGGTGTCTCAGAGAACGTAAAGGGCAATATCAAAATAATCCCATCGTCAATTTTTGACTTATCCCGTTTTAGTGGCGCGCACGTTAATGGTCTTAATGAAATTATTCTTCGTTATCGAGTTAATTAACAACTTTTGTGTATGGATAGGTTATCGATTATAAGTTATTTAAGCAATGAAGCGGTTAAAAGCAAAGTTAAATTGTGATTAAATCTTTAATTTGCCGTCAATATAGTCGTCACAAGTGTTTTTCCATAACCAACAGGGGGATAATATAATAAATAGAAAGTATACATAAAACAGGGAAACGTATTTCATAAATTATGCATCGACGTCACCACTGGCGCTGTATCTATTCAAACATTATTATTTCAGCCTATTATATATAATTACAAATCAAACTTTTACAGGAATGTGGTCACAGTCAACAATTTTAATTATAGTTTTGGTGATGATTAGATATGCATGATTGGATTTATCTATAGTGTAATTGGCATGTGATTTTATGCAGGATTGTATTTTTTTTTATGTCGATATAGATGGCGCTTCTCACACTCACCTACTGTCATAGACCAAGTTTGCAACGAAGGTTGCAAACAAAACACGTATATTTGTATATATTGTGTTTTATGTGTATGTTGGAAATAATTTGGGTTCGTGTCTCTTTTTTTGGCACAGATAGATTAGAATTATCTCCGAAATAATACCGTCAAGGCTGTCAGTTGGACATAGTATCAGACTTCTGCAACCATTTCGCAGATAAGCTTTTGAAATGTGTCCGCGCTCCGTGAACTTCAACCTTTTCATGGTTATTAGAACATATTACTTCTTGTCTAAAACGTGACGGGAATTTATTTTATTTTTAATTTTCGTAGAATTTTCAAATATTGGCTGGAAATTCTTCGGGAAAGTTTCAACGATATGTTCCGCTTTCCGTCACTTGTTAAGAAAGTTCTGTTATCTTTGTATTTTTAGTAAAACGCGATGCAGAAGCTTCCATGAAATTCCGATCTTTGAAATAATATGTCAAAGTTTTCATTCATATATTATAAACATCTTATCTCCGCAATGAAATTAAATTTTGTTGTTTTGTTTCCAGACCCCAATTAATTAAATTAACATCTCGTAGACGTATAAATTGAACCTTTGCCGCAGCGTCACAAATTGTTCGAGCTTGTTCTAGATATAAATTACATTATTTTATATTTCAGACATGACAGTCGTTCATTAACAATTGTTCGTGTATGCAACCAACAATACACCGGGACACAAAATGACGGTTTTGTGAAACTGAATTCTTAAAAACCCAGTCAGGAATCTCAATAAAATGATCGATCCGACCGGCCCTGCCAATTTAAAGCACTCCACACAATGTTTTCGTCGTATAGGAAAAGGGGTAAAGTCGCCCCCACCCCACAGAACGATAGTGGCAGTGACCATTAAAGAATGTAGTAATCGATGTTCAACCAAAGCATTTCGTTGTTACCGCTGTGAACGCCCCTTAATGTGGGGTCCCGACAAACCTATTGACGATAACAAAGTGCTAAGCTTATTACACTGCAAAAAAACTATCGCCATTTCCGCCGCAAGTTTGCCAGTCGAACAACCACGAGTTCGAAATTCGGAACCATTGTTAAGGCACACGTAACTTTAATTCAGAATAATTAAATTTTAAGTTAATTTCATTATTTTATATCAATCCACCATCGCCAGTTTTAGTAAAAGTGTTAAGAACGATTTTGGTCTGAAAGCGAGCTCCCTAATGAAACGAAAATTAACAACATCCCCCTCGACGCCGCGCTCTTGTATTCATTAAATTTGTTCTTGAAGTTTTTGATCTTCGGCTAAAACGAAAGTTTTGACGTGTTTACAACGGCGAGGTTCTTAACGTCACATGATCTCGGAATAATCAAAATTTCCACGTGTGGCAATGCCCACATCTCTGTAAAAAAAAGATAATGACTCGAAAGGAATTTTGGAACAAAACCTTTCAAACTGACGCTAACCCACGCCGTTCGCCAAATTACGTAGGCACACGTCTGCTATTGTACATTCGTTATCAACCACCCTCATCCACTCGAAAATGTCATCTTATAGTCGAAAATCAAATCGCAATCTCTTCTCATCGTCCGTTCTTACATAAACAGAATTCGGTGGGTGAGTTCGTTGGACACCACAATTGATTGATACAGATTTGACCCAACTGTGCTGAGCGAGCTTATAGGTCGAGGTCAAATCTCAAGCAGCAATGCTCTTTGATTGAGTTGGAATCGCCATTAATTGCATAATGTTGTTATCTCTTTAAATGAAGACATAAATTGAAGTAAACACGAAAAATGCCGACCGATTGGATTCGAACCGCAATGCACCATTTCGTTTACATTATCTAGGAAAACTGCACAAAGACACACCTGCCCCATTTAAATTGTAAATATTTCAGCCGTGGTTGCATTTTAATCAATAGTCGAGTTTAAGTGAATTTCATCGTTATAATGTTGATCCTAGATGAAGAGTCATCGGGGCGTTAGCTATCCCAAATTACTTTCTCTACAAATTTTCAAATGGTACCATTATCAAAGCACGGGTAATGAGGCAGATATTAGATAACACGCAATTATTCATTTTTAGTTGAAATTAGATGGAGTTACCTATGAAAAAATACTAGAAAATACTGTCACATTAAATTATTAGAAACGTCATTGTAGTCTTCCGACTTTTTTTGATATTTTAAGAAACTACTTTATAGTTCTAAACTGAAAAAAAAATTAATGTATGCTTTAAAAAGGAAGAGCTGTAATTTAACCAGAGATTCTTTCAGAACGATGAAAATAAAAATACATTTTTTTTTTTGATTAAAACAGAATAAATCAAATGCAAGAACAAGAATAATAGTTTTCAGGCATTATAGTCTACAAAAACTTTTCAAATAATCCACCATTTTGATGTCAAATCTGGACTAATATTCAAATTTTTTGTGTACGATGTTTTAGTCATTCCTTAGTCTGGTATTGATTTTTATAAATACATATCTTTAATATAACCCCAAAAAATCTAATGGGTTGGAGTCCGAAGACCATTTAACGGTATCATTAATATCAATCTTCAAAGATATTTGTTAAAAAATAGTTTATACCAGGTACATTGTGAGGTGGTGCTTTATCGTGTTGTATATAAACAAGAACTTTTCAAATAATCCACCATTTTAATGTCAAATCTGGACTAATATTCAAATTTTTTGTGTACGATGTTTTAGTCATTCCTTAGTCTGGTATTGATTTTTATAAATACATATTATCTTTAATATAACCCCAAAAAAATCTAATGGGTTGGAATCCGGAGACCATTTAACGGTATTATTAATATCAATCTTCAAACATATTTATTAAAAAATAATTTATACCAGGTACGTTGTGAGGTGGTGCTTTATCGTGTTGTATATAATTCTTGTTGAACGGATTGTGGTATATTATCTAGAAAATTATTTTCAACGTCTTCCAATATTTCTAAATGAAATTTAGAAATATCCCATTTAAATTACCATCATAAATGTAAGGCCCTATTAGCTGATTATTCATTAGTCCCACCCATTACACAATTTTTTTGACACTTTGTTTCAATTCCTTTTCTTGAGGGTGGCTTAATTGTTGTTAAATCTTCGTTGTATTTGTTTTTGTTTAATTCATTCATTTGTTTCTAACAATGTTTGTGCGAAGGCTTAAGTAATAATTATTACAACGGAAATTCTATTGCAACTGTCAAACTTGTCAGTTTTCATTTTTTGCTCAGGCGACTGTTTTATTAAAAATTGAAAATAATTGTTTACATTTTGTTTAATATCAATTTTACAATTTATAAATATGTGTTCCATTTAAAATTAAAAAGTTAAGAGTCATCCCCGGTTATACCGGAAGTGGCATAATATTCCTAAACATCAAACGTTTCATAACAATTAAAATTTAAAAAAGAACTATAGCAATATTTAAAAAAATAACAGATAAAGGCACATTTCACGATAAAAAATACCTGTATATCAAAAATATGGTAAAATTGCATTTTTATTGTGTTAAAATCGGTGGAATGTAGTTCAGGTGAGACCTTGACAAGCCCTTGAAATAATTTTTTATTTATGGAAAAAAATGCCCAATTAAGATAATAGGGGTCAGCACGGTTAATTGATTTTATAATGATATTTTAATTTTATCAAAATACTGTGTGGAGACAAACAATTTATATTAAATCCGTGTCCAATTTAAATTCCACATACTGAGCTGACCTACAATGTCAAGTTTCATTAAATTCAACTCAATTTAACACCTACGTATCTTCTGAATTTAATTTTTGAGCGTCAAATGAAAAATAATTCATTGATAAGCAATATCTGGACAATAATAAGAGTTCATTGTATATTGACGGGGTCAGTATTCTTTTTATTATCGAAATTTTAGTTTATTCACATTTGTTGCTAAGGATAAAACGGTTCATTTATTACGGCGATGAACCTAAAAAAATATTTTTAATCGAGCTGTTATGCAATGGAGGCGATTTCGTTAAACATTCGATGATTGCACGTAAATTATCAAGATAATTGTTGCAGTAAAACAGTACACAATATCCAATTATATTTTTTTGATGTCTTTAGTCATAACTTCTATAACGATGTCGTCGTCAAAGAGAAGATTAAGCCCAGAACAGTGTCTCGTAAACAGATGTTTTCATTAATAACGAAGATGTTTAAAACTTGTCTTATTAAAAAAGTTTCCACGAAAACACGATGTAATTCTTCCAAATCCTCAGATATCTTAATAATCACCAAAGACAGATTTATCTTTTCATAAATTTGTTATTAAAAGTCTAATTGCAGCACCTATCTGCAACATTAATCGTTGAATGTTTCGCAAATAGTTGTCATTAAGATAATTGTTAAAAACACAACACGAATTGTCGATAACGGCCATATTTGACGATTTTTGACAATGCTCTTCGTTTCAGAGAACACAACTTGCGCAAAAAATGAATTTCGATGCAACAGCGGCCGCTGCATACCTGGCCATTGGCAGTGCGACCACGATAAAGACTGCAGTGATGGCAGCGACGAAGAGGAGCGTACTTGCGGTAAGTACCAACGTGAGGTAGCCCCGAAATCTCATCTTTTTCCTTTCTTTTTTTTTTTTTTCAGAACAAAAGGTTTGCGGCGTGGACGAATTCACTTGCCGCTCGGCTCCAGGTGAATGCGTACCTCTGACGTGGATGTGCGATGACAACCCTGACTGCTCCGATGGCAGCGACGAGAAAGCTTGCAGTAAGCCAAGAATTAAAAAAAAAATCACGAACGTAACTAAACTGTTTCAGACGAGACTTGTAGGTCCGATGAATTCACTTGCAAAAACGGCAAATGCATACAGAAGAGATGGGTTTGCGATTTGGATAACGACTGTGGAGACGGGTCGGATGAAAAGGACTGTCCGCCGGTGACTTGTTCGCCGGATTCCGAGTTTCAGTGCGCCGAAAATTTTTGCATTTCGGCCAAGTGGAGGTGCGATGGGGAGTACGATTGCGTCGACGGTAAAGACGAGCAGGTAAGTTGTCCTGGTGGTCGGCCGCCGTCTGTTTCATCGGTTGCCGTTTAGGGTTGCCCGAAAATCGCCAGCTCCAGCTCATTTTGCTTGTCTGAAGAGTACGAATGCGGGGATCGTTTGACTTGCATTCATAACGGGTGGTTGTGCGATGGTACTAGAGACTGCCCAGACGGGTCCGACGAGTCCCCCGATAACTGCCAGAATATCACCTGCAGAGCTGATCAGTTCCAGTGTAAAGATCGCTCGTGCATCGCCGGCCATCTACATTGCTCTGGACATCCGGAATGTGCAGATGGCAGTGACGAGCTCAACTGTGGTAAGTGGCGACATCTACAATCAAACGAAACCTTCTTTTAAGCGGACCCGCAGATGATGTCAATTTTCCAGGGGAACAAATTAAATGCTCGATATTATATTCCCATTGCAGATCACATTTTCTGGTTAATTTATACAAATGCGTGATTTGAAAGTAAATATTCGATAAAATAATAAACGTTCCATAAATACACTGACCGGCAAAAAAAGTGGGACACCAAAAAAATTTGTTTATATTTTTTTTATTGTACATATATGAATTTTTTCTTTTCCAAAGTTTATTTTATCTATTTTCCACATTTTTTCACATTTTTCTTTTATTTGCGTGTTGCTGTACATTTTAATTGTTGATTTTTTTAAAGTCTTTTAAATTTTGGTTGATGCTTGGATCTTTCAAAATGGAAAAAATACATTTGTCATTTTATTTGTCATTAAAATGCCATTATCTCGTGAAGATTCTGCTAGAGCTGTAGCACTGG